>CATIWQ010415671.1:0-17244 GCA_949673415.1 Euphorbia schlechtendalii | reverse complement strand
CCATGCAAGAAGAGCTGGACCAGTTCACCAGAAGTGATGTATAGGATCCTGTCCCAAGGCCAAAGAACAAATCTATCATTGGCACTAAGTGGGTATTCAGAAACAAGCTTGATGAATAAGGAAACATAGTGAGAAACAAAGCAAGACTTGTGGCTCAAGGGTACAATTAACAAGAAGGGATAGACTATGATGAAACATTTGCTCCAGTAACTAGACTTGAAGCAATAAGAATCCTATGTGCCTTTGCATCTCATATGGGATTCAAATTGTATCAAATGGATGTAAATAGTGCCTTCCTTAATGGATTCATCTTAGAAGAAGTCTATGTCCAGCAACCTCCAGGCTTTGAAGACTCAAAATTTCCCCATCATGTATACAAGCTGAAAAAAGCTTTATATGGTCTGAAGTAAGCTCCCAGAGCATGGTATGAAAGATTAACAAGGCTTCTTACTTCAAAAAGATACCTCAGAGGAAAGACAGATACAACATTGTTCATCAAAAGAAGAAACAAAGACATTCTTCTTGTTCAAATCTATGTTGATGACATCATCTTCGAAGCCACTGATGAAAAGTTATGCAAAGAATTCAGTTCTCAAATGAAACTTGAATTTGAGATGTCAATGATGGGAGAATTAACTTTCTTTCTCGGTCTCCAAATCAAACAAAGTTCACATGGAATATTCATCAATCAATCCAAGTATACCAAGGAGATTCTAGAGAAATTTGCTATGGAAGATGGAAGGGAAATGTCAACCCCTATAGCTTCCAACACCATACTCAGAAAAGACTCAGAAGGTAAGAAGGTTGATCAGAAGATGTTTAGAGGAATGATTGGCTCTCTATTGTATCTTATTGCTAGCAGGCCTAACATTCACTATGCAGTCTGTTATTGCTCAAGATACCAAGTGATCCAAGAGAATCACATCTGAGCACAATAAAGAGAATCCTCAGATATTTGCTTGGAACCATTGAAGCTAGATTATGGTATCCAAATAATGAAGATTTCTCATTAAAAAGATTCACTGATGCTGACTGTGGAAGAGATCAACTGGAAAGGAAGAGCATTACTAGAGGATGTCATTTTCTAGGAAACACTATCATTTCTTGGTATAGTAAGAAACAGACCTCAGTAGCACTATCCACTACAGAAGTTGAATACATGGCTACTAGAAGTTGTGTTGCACAAGCACTATGGATCAAATAGCAACTTGAAGACTATGGAGTCAAGTCAGAATGCATAGAGATTCTCTATGATAATAAGAGCGCAATTGATCTATCAAAGAATCCAGTTCAGCATAGTAGGATGAAACATGTTAACATCAGACATCATTTCATAAGAGATCATGTTCTCAAGAAAGATGTTAAGCTAGTATACATCTCCATTGACGAACAAAGAGCTAACATCTTCACCAAACCTCTGAGCAAAGATCAATTCACTTTCCTCAAAAGAGAAATTGGTATGAGCAATCCAGTGTGAACATTACTCAGAAGAAGGAGTAATCACTCAGAAGTAAAATGTGTCTCAGAAGTGACAATCATCTTCTGAAACTAAAGGATAGCGCCATGTCTCAGAAGATTTAACCCGTGAACTGCTCTACATTTCAAAATTCAAAAACCCAAATCCCAAGCTGGATCTTTAGGTTAAAACTGTTCACATTCATCAGTTAATCACACTTTTGACGGTTACCTATATTTTAAACGGTAAATGCTGAAACTGTTACTGTGGTAAATTACTTTTCCATCCCTCTAAAACTGCCTCTATATAAAAGAAAAGATTGTTCATCATCCAAACACTTTATCAAATCTTTAGAACTTTTCCAATCTCTCTAAAAATCTTTTCTTCTCTCAAGAACTCTAATTTCTTCAAACCTCTCTTACAAAAATGGCACCCAAGAGAACTAGATCATCAAAAGCTGATTCTAAAGAGCAAGTCATCATAAAAATCCCTCCAAAGACCTTTGAACCTGTTCTATACAGGTCAAATCCCTCTACCATCATCTCCCAGCTATTTCTGGGTGATAACTCCTTTATTGAAGCATCCACATTTAAACCAACCATTGAATTCCACCATTTTAATATATGGATTAGACTAAAGGAGCCAACCTACCTAGTAATAGTTCGAGAGTTTTACCAAAACCTGAAGAAGTGTACAGTGAGTGAGGAGGAGCTTAAAACTATGGTTAAAGGCATGGAGATCACCATTACTCCTGCATCCTTGACAACTCTTCTGAATCTGAAGGATGAAGGTGTCGCTCTCAAAAGGGGATGTGAAGATGCCCTAAGTTACAACAGAAAAGCATTCATGCCAGAAGGCTGGTTCGGTGAGAAGATCAGCACTCACATGCCTCAAGTGTCGAGGCATTGGCAGTTCATAATGGCTTGCCTTCTTCTCCAGAAGATGAATTCCACCAATGCAATTTCAAGCTATGAACACTTCATCTTGGTGCACTTGATAGAAAAGAAGAAAGTCAACTGGCCATTCATTATAATGCAGCACATTCTTCACCATAAATACATAATTGGTGGTCTCATCAGTAGAGTCATGGCTACATGTGGAGTGGACTGTTAAGAGAAAGATGGGTCTCTAGGAAGCGAGATTGTAAAGGAGACCTTTGATAAGAAGGTAGATTATGGAATGAAATGGGATAGGGAAGAGGCCCTGAAGAAGGATATAATGAAGAGGAGAAGGGAGAAAGAGCTGAGGGCTGCTAAGAAGGGTGAAGTGGCTAAAGGGGCTGAGGAAATCTCACCCAAGAGGTAAAGGGAACTTGTTCTGAAATAAGAGGACATCCCTAAGGAAAACAGAAGGAGAGCCAGTAGAAGTAAGGCACTTGCTACAGAAAATGTTGTAATTCCTTCTGAAGTAACTGAGGGAAAAATTCAAGGAATTACGTACTCAATGAATAAATTCAAGTACGTGCCAAGGCCGTATGAGGAAAATAGCTTAGAAGATGAAGATGACAGCCAATCCATCAGTATCCTTACTAAAAGGAAGAGGGGAGAATTTGATCCTGACATGGTCATTCTAAGCGAGGATGAGGATGAGTTTGTTGAAGAAAAGGAAGAGGAGGTGGAGAAGGTTGAGAAGTTTAAGGAGAATGAAGAGGAGAAAGAAGAAAAGAAGGAAAAGAGGCAAAGGAAAAAGAAGGCCACAACTTATGGCGAAACTGTAGTTGCAGAAGATGATCCTGAAAAGGATGATATGATTAAGGCATACAATCAAAGTATAGTGGAGGTCTTCACTCATGTACCTCAAAAAGGGACAATAGGAGACATAAGGATAGCTACAGATGAAGAGGAAAAATGGGCTCTATCTGAAGGGAAGAAGATGCCTACTCTAGAGGAGTTCACAAGCAAAATGAAGGAGAAGAGCACCTCTGAGATAGAGGAGGATGACTCAGAGGAAGCGGATGGTAAGGTCTTGAAAGGGACCTCAATGGATTTTGGCTTGCCCTTAGGGGCTCTTCCAATGGTTCCAAGTCTAGTCCCTCCAATAATGGTATATCCTACCAACTTCCTGTTGGAGAAAAAGCCACAATCTCCTCCTCTGGATCAATAAAAGTCTGTATTTGATCCGTCTCATCTCTTCACTGCCAATCTTGAAACTCCACAAACGTTCTTAACTACTCCAAGAGAATATCCTGACATGGATCCTCTTGAAGTAGCAGTATCTATCACTCAAAAGATATCAAAGGAGATTGAGGTAGAGGCTAAGAAAGCTAAAGCTGCTAAGGAGGAGGATAAGCCTGATGAGAAGAAGGATGAAGTTGAGGTGAAGAAGATTGGAGACAAGGAGGAAGCGGCTGATAAGCAATCTCTGCTAAAAGAGAATGTGCTAGAGGAAGACCTGTTCCTATCAGCTCTTCAGAAGGAACAAGCTTAGAAGACTGAAGTGGCTGTATGGGGTGTTCAGCCATCAGCATCAGATCCTGCTGATGAGTTCATTGCTATGGATCGTTCAAATTTTGCCAAACACAATTTAAGGCCAGAGGATATAAGGAAGGAAGTTAATGAGGATGAGCAACCTCAAAAGAAGAATGAGAAAGTCCTACTGGAGGACATAAGTGATGAAGATGAAGTTCAGATCTTAAAGGAGTCCAAGACTCAGTAGCAGCATCCTTCTATGCCAAAGGTTCTGGTGGATCCCAATAGCTCCATCACTCTAAGGAGTAAAAGATCTTTGGGGATGAGTCTCTTGACAGCAGAGGATGGATGATTGGTGACGTTACTGAGGAAGGAAATCCTAGCACCTCTATTCCTATCAACTCCCTTCATCACATATGGAAGACTCTTGATGATCTCCTCACTATCGCTCTTCGCCTCAAAAACTCAGTAGTGGATACCAAATTCGCCCCCTTTAATTGCCATCTTGCCAAGAGCGTAGCCCTTATCTCTGAGCAGGCACAGACAATTATGGAAAGAGTTGATGCAATTCCCCTTCCCTCATAAATTCGCTCTGAACTTATAAAGCATCTACAGCCACTCATAGAGATAAGGCTTAGTAATTACATTGATATCCTAGAAGCTCTTGAAAAGTTGAATGGGATAATGGAAGATGGTGAGAAGGGTTTGATGATAATCCACAATGAAATTAGTGGGGTGAAGGAGATAATCCAGAAGCAGATAGCAGATGTAATCTCTACTCTAGGGATTGCCATTAAGAGCACAACAACTGAATACTCCATGGGGCTTAAGAGTGAGGTGCAGGCGCTCAGGACTCAGAATGCTTTCTGTCTGTGGTAGCAAGGGAGAATCCAAAGTAGTCTTGATGGGATGATGCAGCATATGACTAACACAAAGGCTTAAACTCTCAAGGCTATTGCGGATTCCAAAAGGGATCTGAAATCTAAGATCTTAAAAGCTATTGAAGTGGCTCACAAGCAGATCACTGAGACTACCTTTACTCAGAAGAATGAGGCTATTGATGAGATAGAAGAAGACATTAAGAAGTATGCTGCTGCCCTTACCAAGACCACAACTGAAGCTAGAGATATAGTGGTGGCAAGGAATGCAAGCACTTCAGAGGCCCTTCAGAAAAGCATTGATGTGCTTAGTAATCAGCTTGGTGGCTTATCTCTCCACTCCTTCTGCTCACATGATAGTGAGATTGTTCCGTTCCTACAACATCTAGCGAATGGGTTAAACACTCAGTGGATATGGAATCGGAAGGCTCTCCAAGTGATCCTTGAAAGCATCTTTCCCTGTGTTCCCAGCAAAGCTGCATGACTAATTCAGTAGATTATCCCTCCTCTTCAAGCAAATGTAAAGGTAGTTCAAGATGTCATTCAGAAGTTTACGCTTGATGAACAGAAGATAGTTGCTCAGCTTGTTGGTGTTGAGTTGAGGGAGAAGGATAAGCACAGCTTCAAGGAGATCTAGGAAAGGTAGATGATTTCCAACCAACCCTCAAGTAGTGCCATGGAGGTAGATCAGCCAGAGAAGACTCAACGGGATGAATTTCTAGCACTTAAAGAAAAACCTTTGTAATTTTGAATTCATTTTTTGTAAAAACTTTGTAAACAAACTCTATCAATAAAAATTTTACTTTTGTTCAAAAGTGCAACTCTTCGTTGTACTGACTTCCTTGTAATTCATTAATCAGAACATATACATAAGATTACGAGGGTGTATGAGGGAGTAAGTGCATCTTGTGCTTGACTTCACTCAGAACCAACAAAATGAGGGAGATTGTTAGATTCTGAAGATAATATAATTTTGTAAGATCTGAGTTCAGAAGCAAGTCTCAGAAGGAAGTCACCTCAGAAGCACAAGGATTCGTCAGAATAGCTATAGATGCTCATAAGCTTTTAAATTCGGATGAGGTGTTAAATATCTCACAAGATCACTCAATACTTAGATCGTTAAAAATCCCCTCTGAGGATTCCAAAAGGTCAACTTAGTCTTTCCACACCAAAAGTCAAGAAAGCTGACTTCGCATTTAATACCGCCGCGCGCTCTGTTCTTCAGTCTACTACAAGACAAAAGTTATTGCAAAATCAAGAACAAATCTCACCTACTATTCTGATACATATCTATAGTACAAAGTGGACCCCCAAAATCAACCTAATACAGCATGGCGCAGATCAAAATTGGACTAGCTACTCTAACAGATTGTTAACGGAAACAAAATTGGAAGACAATGGCAGTATTCCTAGCAACGGTCCAAATATCAATGGAAACATTCTCTCCCTCTATAAAAGGATTATTTCCACCTTTAGAGAAGGTTGACAAATCTTAACAAAAGTATAAAAGACTGAATCAATTCTAAATCTGCTTACAACCTTCTTATAGAAAACATTCAAATATCATCTGTTTGTAATTGAACTAACTGAAACAAAGTTCAGAAGTTCACAAATTCATTCTCTTGTAAACTATTGTAAATCACACTAAGCTAAGGGTAAGTTAGTGTGAGGAAGCTAAGTTATCTCATAAGAAAGGTAGTTAAGAGAGACAAAGCTCAGAGCCTCAGATATAGAAGAACGGTACTTTTGTATTGGTATAGCTCATCAAAGACTATTGAAGGGTACTTCAGTCAAAGCATTGTAAAGGGTTTACTCTTCACCAGAAGAAGAGTTAATAGTGGATTAAATCTTGGATGGGAGTTTCCAAGGACTAGGTTAGGCAGAGGCTGAACCAGGATAGAATCTTTGTTTGCACTTTCCTTACTCTACTATTTTATTTTGTGTTATATTAATTTCGCATCTAATAACCCTTGAGCATAAAAAGGGGATTCTAAGTAAAGAAGATTTACTCAGAAGATACTTCAAAAGCAACCTTCTGAAGTTAAACAGTGAACTCAAAAAAGAGTCATTCACCTCCCCCTCTGACCTATTTTACACCCTACTAGGTCCTACAGATAAGAGGTACTGACAACACCTATATTACATGAATAAGCTCTTGTCACCATTAATACATAGCCAAATCTTGTGAACAAATTATTAAACTTATCAGTAGAAAAGTGGTAAACAACACACTTTGCAGTGTAATCAATGTCCTTTGCTTCCAATTCGAACGTCTTCATCAGAGTACCAATGTTCTTCTACAGGTCTTCTACTTTGAGCTTGATAACATTAAACTTCATGTGAATAGTCATGCTAGTCTCACGGTAAAGCGATTTTGTAGTAGGCAAACTTAGAGTAGGCATAGCTGGAAAAATCTTCCCCGTGGCAGTCACAAGAAACTTCTGTGAGGAGGAGACTTTATCAGTTATGTGCTCATTGACTTCTCTCTCGATGGTGTCCATTTTAGTGATGAGAGAGTCAAGGTTGATGATATGGGCCTTATCCATTTTAGATGATATTATCTTCAGCAACTTCACCATTTCATCCTACTTGTTATCGTGGAGAAGCAAGTACTTGGACTGAGCTTCAACCAGCTTTGCTATGTTGTTGGCAACATCCTTTGTTATTTCCACCTCTTTGAAGACATTCTCGATCTTGTGATTGGTCATTCTTTTTATTTTGGCTTGCTCCTTACCTAGTTTATGGATATGTGTCACTTAAGTAGCCATATTGGTGCTCAAGAGACTCAGCTGCTCAGTAACAGCATCCACACAATCCTTTATCTTACCTATAATAGCATTAGCCATTACAGTAGACGTGATTGCTACCCTAAGCTGGGCTGCAAAATCCGTCAACCTTATGAGTATCAGGGCCATCTTATCCACCAATCTTTTGGCACTCTCTTTTGCCAAAAGACTTTGAATAGCTAACAAGCTACCCTAGATCCTCTCAAACTTGTCAAAGTATAGAGATTTACTAGGCACACTTGTGTGCACTTCGAACTCAGGCAATTTTGCCTTTGGTCTAGAGGATAAGTCTGTCAATTCATGAGCGAGTAGCACTTTACTTACTGCTCCATCTAACTCAGCGGTCATCTTTATGCAAGGAATTTCTTCCTAGCTAACTCTCTGATTTCCACCAAGAAAGATGCATAAGCCAAATCCTCACGAATTGGCTCTCTTCATATCTTTCGAATCTTCCCGTTGGAGATAGATTCCAAGACATTTAGAGATAGAAATTTGAACGTTGAGGTACAATAAAATTCCGTTGATAAAATCTCATTTTATCTTCAAGCAATTCAGTTGAGAGAGGCTCGCGATAATGCAACGTGGAATCTTCAGATTGATTGAATTGTTGACGTTGGCAGAGTTGCAAGGAGACGCTAGAAAATGGCGCATGTCAGCTATTCCTTTTGCGTTGGATTTTAGTGAGGGAATCCTGACATTCCATATCGACACCTTTTTCCTTGTGAGGACCACTTGAAATCTTCCTTATTTTTAGCGCTATTTAACTTGAAAAATATCTAAGGAATATTTCATTTCTCACAAAATTTGTTAGTAGCATGTGTGTCATTTAATGTCAAAGAAAACAACTTTTAATAAATAAAAGCTAACTCCGCATAGCTGAGTTCATATACTTCTAAACTACTTAGTACTCAGCACAGACTCAGCTTTTCCTACTCTAAGCCGTAACTTAATTAATTACTTAGAAAACTGTGTTATTTTCCCTTAAACAAACTCTAGTCAGCTTCATTAATTAAGAGTATACTTAGTACTCAATTAATTTCACTATCCTAGACAGTTTATTATTTCCAAAACATTAAAGTACTGTGAAGTACTATTAACTTGGGTTCTACAGGCCCCTTGTTGCCGGCAGTTCCTATTTAGAAATTTCCTTCTCTTCATTTATTTTATTTTTTATATGGTTAACCACATCCATGTGCTTAGAGGGTTCACAACATCTTTTAACAATGATGATTGGGCAAGATTGAGCTATTTTAGATAAGAGAACCTGCATTTCTACATGTACCATTCAGTGAACATCATGTTTCTTCAAGCATGTGCGCCTTTTTAGGATCTGCTTGATCATGTATTCCGCTTTGCCACCTTGGATATATGCCCTATGTTTGAGGAATTCTCCACTATTCAAAGGATTTCTTACCCTTGGTAAACATTGATAGCTATCCAGTAATTCATCTTTGGGTCTTCCAAAAACTTTTTCAAGATTTGGAGCTTGGAGTCCACTGAACCCTTCATCTTGCGGAGTCCGGTGAGATTTGTCTAGATAATGTGATGTCATGGTGTATGGGTATGTCTTATGATCATCAGGCTTGGTCTTCTATGGTCTCTCTTCTACTCATGTCTGATTCTATGGGGTTGGATTGGAATTTGCCCCATGTTGACTAGTGTCACTCATCTCTCGGATGGAACTTGGATGATCACGTGTTGTAGTAGGGCTTGCGGAGACCTTGATTCATCTTGATGTTGCGATTGTCGATTCGACACACATCGAAGATTAGTTCACCACTCTTCAAGTACGATCTTTCTTTAGTACTTTTATCAAGAACTAGCATCATGTGATAAGTGGTACGAGTATGGTTGCTAGAGAAGCTAACTTTAGTGAATGGGCCTCTTCATAACCTGATGTGCTATCATCCATGTCACTTCAAGGGGAAGAAATTTAGAGCCCCTTATGATGATCACCATACACTTTATGTTTGGACTCGACATTTACAAGAGGTCACTGAGTATTAGATCACTTGGACTTGCCCTTAGTGGAAATTCACCAAGGTGATGGTCAATGTAGAGTACCGTGAGATCTCTTTGTTGGGTATGAAGATGATGACTTTCTACTCTCCATTTTTTCTGAGTAGGTAGTACAGTGGGTTTCAGTACTTTCATTATTCTATCTTTAAGGGGAACAATGTCAATACCCCATAAACACTCCGGCTCAATTTGACAAGCGATTGATGCATCACAACTCCTTTGTGCAATTGGATTATGATGTGATGAGGCTTATGGCTTCAAAGGCTTCATATTCAGAGTGGATTTCTATTGTGTAGGCCTTGTATACTCGTGAGGGTTGGGGTGACAATCACATGGTCGACTCAGAGTGTGCCCAAAAGTTTCCTAGAGGACTACCTCGCATATGCCTTTTATTTTACAAGCTTTCTTATATTTGAATTTTTGACATGGATATGAATTTTTCTCATTTTATTTTAATAATGCATTACAATGGCACTTGATTTATCCAATTTTCTTATTAGAATAATCTTATTTACGACATTCAATATAATAGCATAAAGCAAGAAACGTAGATATAGCAGAAGCAACACTTTATTGATGAAATGCAATATTAAATACAATTGATTAATAAAGATTTCCAATGAGTTACTCCCATTGACAACTAGCATATACAAGTTTTCTAATCAAATCTGACTAATTCTCACATGTTGCTCTACTTTTGCATGGATAGCCCTTTTGGGGTTCAATTCATCGAGCGTGAATATACCCTAGTTTTTGCTCGGTATTAATGAAGAGGTTATCAATCCGATGGGTGATTTGGATTTTTAGGTTTATAATTCTCAAAACTCCTTTGCTCATGACTCACTTTATGATGAACGGTCCTTCCTAATTAGGATGAAACTTCCCCTGGCTTTGCTGTTTGATGGTTTTAACTATTTCAAAACCAAGTATCCTTGAGAAGTAATCGACTGCCACTACTATGAATCTGTGTCCATTTATTGAGAATGGTTGAATATCGCCTATTATGTCTATCCCCCATGCCAAGAATGGCTAAGGAGTAGTAAGTAATGGAGCTCAGTTGCCGATAGGTGTGTGATGTCACCGTATATCTAGCACGCATGGCATTTCTTGATAATTGCCACATAATCAACTACCATGGTTGTAACAAATAGCCTTGTCTTTGAATATTCTTTTATAGGGTCACACCATTCATGTTACTAGGTCATTTGAATAGGTATTCCCCCACTAAAATAAATTGCGCTGCCAACTTTCTCACAACATGGTGCGTTTTGATGTTGATGATCTATCAGGATATTTGGCCGAACTTGATGAGTTGGAGAATGTTTGCAAACCAAGGTTTGAGTTCTACCCTTATTTCTACTACTAGGTGATTCACATAGTAGGGATTTTTAGTTGATTGAAGCATCAATTTTGTGATCAATTACACTTTAGGGCCCTCTAACATTGAGGCTGGCATCACTAACGAGTTTGCCATTTAGTTCTCATCATGCGGTGCATGTATATAGTGATATTGTTTGAACTTTGCTGACTATTCCCATACTATTTCATCAAAAGGGCAGTGTAACTCTTCCTTTATTTCCTAATCACCTACAACTTGACGTATGACAAGGGCAGAGTCTCCTATGACATCTGTGTGTGTTGCCCCTATGGAAAGAAGGGCTTGAAGCCCAACTAAGCAAGCTTCGCACTCAGCCCCGTTGTTGGTGACATTAAACTACAATCATTTTACGATCGGTATGATTTCATTTTCTGGAGTGACGATGATTACCTTGAGGCATGCACCTCTCTTATTCACGAACCCATCCAAGTATATTATCCTTGATGCTCTTGAGTTGTATATACCATTGCTACATGTTCATTGGGAAATTCCAAGATTTCCATGTAATATGAGTTTAGAGGTTGGTTTAATAAGAATTCAACCATCGCTCTTCCATTGATGACCTTCTTCGTAACACACTCAATGTCAAATTCGGACATCAATAATAACCAGCGAGATAGTTTACCAGCTAGAGTGGGTTATTTCCACAAATACTTCTTCATTAGCCAGACAATGGTGGTACAAGTTTTCTCCATAATGGTGCAGCGAGTCTCGTAGTTGAGGGTTTCTTGCTTAAGTAGTAGATGGTATGTTCATGTTTCTCCTCATCCTCTTAGACTAGTAGTACTCAAATAGAAGTCTCTTTGATGGCTAGATATAGGATCAAAGGTTTGTCGAGTATTGGATGGTTCAGCACTAGAGGATTGACGAGGTAAGACTTAAATCGATCAAATACTTCCTAACATTAGTTATTCCACTCAACTGCTTGCTATTTCCATAGGAGTTTGAAGATGGGCTCGTACATGATAATAAATCAAGATATGAACCTAATAAAGTATTGCAAGGACCCTAGGAATGATCAAACTTCTTTCTCCATTTTAGGCGTTGGCATTTCTCGGATGGCTTTGGCTTTTTCATGGTCTATTTCAATTCCCCTTTAATTGATGATGTGCCTAGTAATTTCAAGGATGTCACCCTGAATACACATTCCTTGGGTTGAGTTGAAGGTTATACTTCTCAATCCTTGTGAGGAACCTATTGAGAATAGTGGGGTACTCTTCTCAAGTAGGCGAATTCACCATCATGTCATCGATGTTAACATCTAGTTCTTTATGTATCATGTAGTATAGGAGAGTAGTCACTGTCCTTTGACAGGTTGCACTTGTTTTCTTTAAACCAAATGGCAGAAGCCGATATCAATACACCCCCCATTCTATAATGAAGGTTGTTTTGACCTTGTCGATAATGTTCATCAATATATCCTTTGGTGGCAAGAGAAAGTCATCCTTTGGTGATGCTTTGTTAAGGTCACGATAATCCATACAAACCCTCACTTTCGCATCCTTCTTTGTGACAGGTACTTTGAGTTGATCTGTTTAGCAATTCCACTTTTCACTTTATCGGCCCGCTCGAGTTTTAGTCTTTGCAGAATCTGCTTAATGGGTTTGAACTTTGGATTGGTAGGTATCTTATCTGCTTAATGACTATCTCTCTATCTATGTTAGGCATGTCATCGTAGGACTAGGGAAAAGCAGCCATGTGATTTTTAACACTTTTTCTATCTCCCTTTTCTATGGGAGTTATATCATTGTAAATAGTTACTAACTTGGGATTTTCAATTGTATTCAGTTGATTTCACACAATGAAGTATTATGAATTCTAAACACGTTATGCTCATGCGAATGCAAGGGAATATCAAGCACAAGATCAGACAAGTAAGCTAAATCATACATTTTCATTGCAGGATAAGCCTCGAGGGTTGAATTGTTCCCAAATAAATTCAAGAAATTAAACAAAACCTTGATGTCACTTTCTCACTCATTGTGTGAAGTTTCCTTGCATGCTACGGCTACCGCAACTACTGGCAGCATGATGATGGCATCGAGGTCTTTGTGGAGGCCTTCTTCCTTTGGTATTGCACCTTCCTTGATAAGGGTGAGTTGTCTGAATGCCTTAGCGAGAATTAAGATTGCATCCACATTTTTCTTTTACTAGTTCTTGATGAGCATTGTCATTCCCTTCATGATAAATTTCATAACTTCTTCCATGTTGAAACCCTTGTCTCGTAGCTTAGCAGAAATTGGTTCATCTATCACCATGTCTTCAGGTTCTTCTTCAATGACTTTACAGCTTGGGTAGTCATAAACTTTGAAAAAGATATCGAAGCATGGTAATCTTCATGTGTATGTCTCCATCAACTTGGGTGCCCCACCATATCTTTTCTCGAAGGGTTTTTCACAGACGCTAACCATGTCGTAGAAAAGTGGATTCATGTTTCTGTACATCTTATGCCCCTTAACAAACCCTAGGCTGAGTTTGTCCTTCTTGATGCCCATGGATATGGCTATGGCAATCCCTTGGAGCTTCTTTCTTAGTCCTTTACAAGGCTTGTATCCCAATTTAATCATTTGTTTGTAGATGGTTGGTGCATAACTGGTGAAGGTAGTGTCAAACTCCAATTTGGGTTTAAAGGCGACTACGACGATGAATTCAGGCTTATGGAAGTCTTCAATTTCCTCTCCAGCAATCATTCATTCTTCATCAGCTTTGATGGTGATTGGTTGGCTTTTGTGTAGTAGTTTGATCTTATTATGGAATGTAGATGGCACCGCACCAATGGATTGGAGCTAAGGGCATCCCAATAGATTTGAATAAGAGACTGGGATGTCAAGGATAGTGAATTAGATTGTTAATTTCACTCCTTTGATCATGACTTCAGATCTAAAGGTGCTAACCACGCCTCTCTTTGAATCATCATATACTCAAATCATAGTGTTGGAATTTTGTAGAGCATCCTCGGTGAGGCCTAATTGAGGTAGCACCTTGAAAGGACATATGTTGAGAGCCGAGCCATTGTTGATCATAACACAAGGCATAACTCGGTTGAGAATGCCTACTCTGATGAATAAGGCCATGTTATATACATGTCCTTGGAGAGGCAAGTCGGATAGACAGAAAGCTATTGGGTCTTTCTTCTTTAGAGGGGTGTCTTTCTCCACAACATTTACCATCTCTATGATGGAGGTTGTCGAGGGTGGCCTCCATCTCTAGTAACTTCTTCACAATGGCTTCTTGATCTTTCTTGGATGTGATGAGCAGTTGCCAAATGCTATATCGAGCTTGCATATTCTTTATTTGATTGACAAGTGGGTTATCTTCAAGTGCAGAATTATCAGTTTGAGCCAAATGGCTTTTTCAAGTTTTGTTCCCCATCGGTCGGATGTCTGGTTGATATACTCAGCCACTTCTCGTGACATGGAGGACTGATAAGTGTGTAATTACACTTATTATCACATTAATTTCATACATTAAACACTATAGTTTTAGTCATTTTTACACTTCATATAAAAGATTTCACGTGGTATGTAGTTGTTTTTTGTGCAAATGCAGATACTAGGTAAATCTTGGGAGTAAAATGAGCTAAAGTGAAATTCTATGAAAAAAGAGTGAAAAGGTGCAAAAAGATGCGTGGAACTTAAAGATTTGGCTTAGGATTGAAGCTGTCGAAGATCGATGAAGTTACAAGAAGAATTATGAGTAAAATTCAATTCACAATCGCGACAATCATTCACGGTCGCTACTTGTTTACTTCAAAAACAGAAGATTGCCAATCAAAGATTCACTGTCTCGACATGTATATCGCAGTCATGACATGGATGGTTTTCTAGTTCTATCTTCTTAACTATCAACCGCCATCAACTACCAACGAACAGACGTATATCAGGATTCCACCAATCGTAAAAAGGTCCCTATCCATTGTGGATTATATCAAAGCTTCTCAACCAATCACAATGAAGAGATGCAATCTTTCACCAATGGACACAACCCTTCATTTGGATAGACGCAACCCTTTGAACTCTATAAATAAGGCTTCAAACCTTACAATTTCATGCAGTGAGATAGAGGGAAAACATTAGAGTGCATGAGAGATATAGTGTGTGTATAGATAGAGAGTTCGCTACGTTCATAAGCGTTAGCGAGAAAATGTTTAAGTGATTTGAATCCTTGTGTCGATCACTAGATTTCTCTATATTCTCGAGCAATTGTTGTATAAGTGTACTTGCAAATCACTTATCAATAAAAGTTTTCGTTCTTCAATATTCTTTTGTTCAATATTCGCAAAGAATAGCATTCTAGTGGAGGTTCTGTATGGGCCAAGACCGAATTCAAAGCAGACGCAGGAATTGCAGGAATTGACAACTCCCATTAAAGAGTGGATACAGTTTGATCAACTTTAGCTTTCACTTGCATACCTTACAACTTTGCTTTGTTTTCTACTAATACTTTCTATTTTGAAGTTTATGATACGTCTATGTGTCATAATGCGTATTTCGTGTTAAGTCTTTTATATTAATCAAGTTATATGCATTGGAGTTAATTTTAAGAGTAGTTTCGGGGTTAACAATATTGTGTATAATCACTAGATCTGTGATATAACGCTGTTTAGTGCCCCAACATTTTTGGAATGGCAACTTGCTAAATGTGGTTATGTAAGAGCGACCCGTACTAAGCATAGTATTGATGTTGTCCAGGTTTATATAATTGTCTTAATTCATTTGCACTAGGTTTAGAAAAGTCATTTCATGTGTTGCTTTGTGGTGAATAATTTAACATCTGAGTGTTTTGAACCGAGTCTGTTAGATTAATTTAGTGAATCGTAACATCTTTGTTGAACTTGCATGTTTTCTTTGCTATCCTTGTTTCGTAGGGAAAATCTTTATATTTAGATTCTCTAATCTTTTCATATCTATATTAACTCATTCTTCATTCTAACCCTCCTATCCAGAATTATCAATACATGTTATTTTCTTTATCTTTTTTCCCTATTTGACCTTTAGAGCTAGTCCTTCCGTGTGGGATCGATATCTTTTACAACTACATCGCAACTGTATACTTGCAGTTATCATCATTTTTCTATTTGATAAGAGGTACTGACAACACCTATATTTTTTGTGAACAATTGTTTGACGCCATTGATATATGGCTAAACTCTTTGCGTAAAAATTATTAAACTTATCAATAGAAAAGAGGCGAACAAGTTTTTAGCGCCGTTGTCGGGGAAGGCAAGTTCGTTCTAGTGATCGAAATTTTCGTGGATGATAATTGTGTTCTAGAGATTAAATGCAGGAGAACGGGCAATTATATTTAATACGTTTGTTTTTCTAAGTTTTTTTTCTAGGTAAAAAGTCTAAAATTTGAAGAATTAAAGAAGATCGTGACCGTGACATATAACTCGCGCTCGTGATGTTATGCAACAAAGCCTTCTATCCCTGTTTTAGAGGAAATCCTGATCGCGACAGGCCTTCGCGATCGCAACATGGGCCCTTGATTCTCCTTCTCAATAAAAACGGGTTTTCTCTTTTCTTTTCTTTTTAGACTAGTAGTGTGTTTAAATTTTTTATTTTTATAATGTCTCACAATGAGGACATTGCATTCTTTAGTGTGGGGGGAATTTGTAAAAATCCTGTAAAATTAAAAAAAACTTAATAAAATTAAAAAATCGAAGAACTTGAAAATTTTTGTTGATTTTTGTGCAAGTTACACATTATCATTTCTTATACTTTACTAACACTTGTCCAACGTTATTGTGTGTGTTAGGTATTTACAAGTTTGATGTTTGTGCACAACATTTACCAAATTGGCAAGGGTGAGTGGTGAGTAACATTCTAGAGCAACATTCCAAGTAAGTTTCGATTTATATTTCGATGCAAGATGAATTAGTATAAGTTATATAGTTCTAGTTTAATGCATCTTAAAAGTTTAAGTGTAGTAAAATCTAATTGTATTCTTACTATGAGTTTTATATGCAAATCTCGAATAAATCCTATAAGTATTAAGTGTGTTTAGAGTGTAGGGAAACTATAGCCATAATACTTTGAACTTGATCAATAAAGGATGAGGGTATTAATGAAAAATCAAAAGAAAGAGAGGATAACCAATGAGTTATGCAAAAGGTGAGGAATGGTACGAAGCAGAAACTGCAACCATTCATTGAGTGAAAAAAAAGAAAGCATAGCATGAAAAATGGGTGCAAAGTACAAAGTACTTCAAAAACATATGCTTAAAAGAAAAAAATGAGAGAGTGGTATGGAGCATAAAATGCAACCACTGAAAAAAGGGGAGAGTGGTATGGAACATAAAATGCAACCACTGAGAGTGT
>CATIWQ010415646.1:0-24383 GCA_949673415.1 Euphorbia schlechtendalii | reverse complement strand
ATATATGTATATTTTAAAAAATTATTCCGAATTATTGTATTGATGCTCATAGGTCAAACATTTTAAAATATAAAAATTTATAACAATTATTAAATATAATATATAATTGTATATAAATAATTATTAAGTAGGCTGGGTTCTGGTTGGTCTTGTGTATTTACATAAAAACCAAATCTGACCTATAAACCGTCGGGCTATAGCTGGCTCAAATTGGCTTTCTTTGGAAATGAGTGTCCAAACCCTATATGCGGGTTCAGGCGAGCTGGTCGCACACATGAACATGTCTACAGTAAACCGAAATGTACTTGCAAAATTGTCCATAATTTCACTCGAACTATTGTTTAGCTTACAAAATAATGTATACTTAAATCAAGTAACTATGTGATTTCTAATTTGCCTATTATTGTGATTCATATGCAATGCTTATAAGTAAAATGGATTGTTTTGACGTAATAATTAATAGAAAAATGTACAAATAATTTTCTGAGAATTCCGAATATATCTTTATGGTGTGGAAAATTTTTTTCGGGCTAATCCCAATTAGGGATTTGGGGACGAAATATATGTATGCTACCCAGAGGATCGAGATCTTTATTTTATCAGAGATTTGTTGTCATTATGTTCTCATCAAGTTTAAAGAATTTTGACCTCATTTGCAACCCTATAAAATTTTGTTTTAAAAAGATTCATTGAATTCGATGGGTAGTTTTTCCCTTCATTTTCCTCCAAATCTACAATATGCAATACCACTAGTAGGATATAATATAAATATGATATTTCTTACTGTTTTAAAAATCTCGCTTTCTGTTTTGAAAATCCTCGCAGGAGTTTGTGGGTGAAATTAACAAGAATTGCACAGTTGTAGATGGGAAGTGGCTGTTTACGAGTGATTTCTATGCTTTGCTTTCTAATTCGGAACACATGGAAGGTAGATTTATTTGATCTTGTGTGTGTAGTGGATTCACATTCTTCGTTCATAGTTCTGGGATGTCTGATCTAAGGTATACGGGTTCAAATTTCACTTGGAGGAGAGGTTTCTGTTTAAAGAGATTGGAATGTGCTTTGGAAATGAAGCTTGTCTAAATTCTCATGATGGTACTTCTTTAAGGCACCTTGCTAAGGCTAGCTCAGACCATTATTCCTTCCTAAATTCGGTTAGAACGGTGGTTATGGGTGTG
Organism: Euphorbia schlechtendalii; assembly: GCA_949673415.1. NCBI lineage: Eukaryota > Viridiplantae > Streptophyta > Magnoliopsida > Malpighiales > Euphorbiaceae > Euphorbia > Euphorbia schlechtendalii. The sequence continues at coordinate 23,205 of CATIWQ010415646.1, read as the reverse complement.
AATGTTAATAAGTTGTTTTTTTTTTTTGAAAAACTGTTAATAAGTTGTTTCGCTTCTTTAAATGTTGGATAAACCACGAGGGGTTGGAAGTGGTAGTTTTAGATGCTCGGGATGCCAACCAGCAGTTAGTAGTAAGTTGAAGGGTATGGCTTATGCTTTGCATAGGTGGAATCATATTGTCAATGGTAATATTTTCTGTAGGAAGAAAAATCTTGAGGAACGTATCGCCGGTGTTCAAAAGGTTGAGATTTCTTGATAAACTAGGGCTAGAGTTTATTATCGAATATGGGACTATTTTGAGTCAGGAAGAAGAGTTTTGAAAGTAGAAAGCTAGACGAGAATGGTGGTTGAATGGGGATAGGAGCACTAAATTTTTTCACAACTCGATGGTAGAAAGAAGGAGATATAAACGTATCATGGGTATCTTGGTGGGTGGTGAGTGGTACACCGAAGATGTTTCGAAGAGAGAAGTTTTTTATTTCTATAAAATCTTGTACTTGCCAATGTAAGGGTTAGAGATTCTAGGGATGGTAAAAATATAGAGGAGAAGCATTTTAGAGGTACAGGGGAGCAGATTTTATTGAAGCTTGGGACAGAGGTTACAGATGAGGAGGTTCACATAGTTCTCTTTGATATGACGTACTGGAAGGCTTCGGGCCACGACGAGTTCTAGACAGGCTTCTATCAAAAGTTTTGACCTGATATAGGATTGCAAATTTGCTCCTATGTTCGTAGTGTTTTTGGAGGTGAAGCTATAGAAGAGTGGATTAATCGTACTTTGATCGTTATGATTTTAAAAAAGGATAACCCATAAAAATTTTCGGATTTCAAACCATTAGTTTATGCTTTGTGTTGTATAAGGTTATTAAGATAATCGCTAATAGATTGAAAGGGATCATTCCCTTAGTGGGTCTTCTGAATCAATCTAGATTTGTTCCTCCTAGGCACATTACAGATAATATTCTTATAGCTCGAAAGATTATGAACCCTATGAAGATTAAGAAGGGGGGAGTTGATTGGGTGGCTAAAATTGATCTTGAAAAGGCGTATGATCATTTAGAGTGGAGTTTTATTGAGGACACTTTGGAGGATATTGGTATTTTGCCTAATATGATTCAAGTTATTATGAATAGTGTGTCTAGTGCTTCTATGCAGATTCTTTGGGATGGGACCCTCACTGAGAGTTCTCACCCTACACGGGGTATTTGTCACGGAGATCTGATGTCCCCTTATCTCTTTGTCTCTATATGGAAAGATTAGTTCATGGCATCATTAAGTCACTCATTCTATCACCCACTTACTTTTTATTGATGATTTGTTTCTTTTTGCAGTAGCCTCCATCTCTCTATGTGTTCTGGTTCAAAAAGCTCTTGACTAGTTCTGTTATTTCTCTGGTAGCAAAGTTAGTGATCGCGAGTCCTCGATTGTCTTCTCTTCAAATACGCCTAGTCGGGAGAGAGAGGAAGTTGTGGGTAGAATTGGGTTCCATATTTCTCATTCTTTAAGGTGTAAATTGGGGGTTTAGTTATTAGAGGCGAGGGTGAAGAGTACAAGATAATTTAGTTTCGTGGATAAGATTAACAATCGACTTAATGGTCTCAATGCTAAAGCATTATCTTTGGCTAGTAGGCTTACTTTGGTTAAGTCTGTGTTGCGATCTTAACCTTATTATTCACTAAAAACTATGAAAATTTTGAATTTGGTGTGTGAAAATATCGAAGGTCTCATTCGTAGTTTCTTATGAGGTAGTATGAGGTACCCGAGGAAAATTCACTTAGTCAAATAGTATGATGTGCGTAAGCCTATGTATGTGTTCGCCACTCTTTTACTGATAATATAAAAGTTCTAAATATGAACAGGTGTTGTCAATACCGCTTATCAAATAGGAAAATGATGATAACTGTTTTAAAGATATCGATCCCACAGAGAAGGAATTCGGTTCTAGACATCAAATAGAGTTACGGGATGAAAGAAAATATAATGATTTAAAGATTTTGAATGGTAAACTGATGAATAAACAGATGCATGAACAAATTAGAGAAGATGCAAAGTATGTAGATATTCCCTGGGAACAAGTATAGTAGAGTAAAATATGCAAATTAATCGAAGCTGCTTTAAACACTAGATAATTTCAACAAACTCGAATATAGACGCTCAAATAATCTATAATTCACCGCAGAGCAACACATGAAATGACTTTTCTAAATCTAGGGTAAATGAATTATGACACTTATAAGAACCTGGATAACAATAATACTATGCTTAGTACGGGACACTCTCACATAGCCATATTTGGCAAGTTACCACTCTAAAAATATTGGCTCACTAAACAGCGTTATAATCACAGATTCAATGATAATACATAATCTTGTTAACCTCGAAATCACTCTTAAAGTCAACTCGAAAACATATAACTTTATTAATATAAATGATGCAAGACGAAATACTCTTTATGACACATAGACATATCATAAACTTCGAATTAGAAAGTATAAGTAGAAAACAAAGTAAAGTTGTAAGGTATGCAAGTGAAAGCTAAAATTGATCAAACAGTATCCACTCTTTTAATGGGAGTCGTCAATTCCCGCAATTCCTGTGTCTACTTTGAATTCGATCTCGACTCGTACAGAACATCCGCTAAGATGATATTCTTTTTGAATATCAGATAAATGAATGTTGAAGAACATAAACTTTTATTGATAAGTGTTTTGCAATTACACTCATACAACAATCGCTAGAATTTGTGGAGAAATCTAGTGATCAAAACAAGAATCGAATCACTTATACATTTTTCTCTCTAACACTTTGAACTAGAGAAATATATATCTTTCACTCTCAATCTATGTCATACACGTTGTACATTGCTACCATTCAGCACACTCACCATTCTCACGAAAATGGTTGATTTGAACCCTATTTATAGAGTGCGAAGGGTTGTGTTTATCCAAACGAAGAGTCGTGTCCATAGGTCAAGGGTTGCATTATCTTCAATGTGATTGGATGCAATAATTCATTCTGATCATCAATGGATAGGCACCATTTCGTGGCTTCATTATCCCCAAGAAGTGTCTTTTCGTTTGACAGTTAATGGCGGTTGATTGTTCTTATCTGGCGGTTGGAAGTTGAGAAGTGTTATCCAAAACCTTCACAAGCCACGATCGTGAACATTGATTTGTAACTTTCTATTTGTGAAGAATGACAAGTCGCGATCGCGAATAGGTATCACAATCGTGACATGTGCTTTTCTTCATGATTCTTCTTTGCAACTTTACCGATTTTTGACAACTTCGATCCTAAGCCAATTTCTTGTGTTCCACGTATCTTTTTGCACCTTTTTCATTCTTTTTGCATAGAATTCCATCTTTGATAGTTTCACTCCCAAGATTCACCTAGTTTCTGCGCTTGCATAAAAAACAACTACATACCACGTGAAATCTTTTATATGAAGTATAAAATGACTCTAAAACATATCATTTAATGATTGAAAATATAAAGATAATAAGTGTAATTGTACACTTATCACACCCCCAAACTTAACTTTTTCCTTGTCCTTAAGGTAAATACAACAGAATTGTATAAAATAGTAATTCAAGTTCGTACCTCATTTGGCGAAAGACTATTGTAGTGAGTACCACATTCCCACGTTGTATAAAGTTCAAGTAATAGTTTGAAGTTACCCTCAAATTAGTAATTTGCAATTTATATAATTCAGTTGCATACTTTCGCTCTTAATGGAGGGTCAACCGAATTGCTTCTTCATATAAGCGTTATATGTTCGCTCAAATATTTCCTTCTCTCAAGTATAGTATACAGTATAAAGGACAAAGGGAGCACACTTTTAAAAGATTGATCTCAAGGTATTTTTAGGTACCCTAGGATGCTAAACACTCTTAGTGGTTACATTGTTACATTTTATGCTCCATACCACTCTCCCCTTTTTTTAGTGGTTGTATTCTATACTCCATACCACTTTCTCTAATTTTTTTCTTTTAAGCATATATTTTTGAAGTACGGATTTATACTTTGCACCCATTTTTCATGCTATGCTACTATTTTCTTTTTTTCACTCATTGAATGGTTGCAGTTTCTGCTCCGTACCATTCCTCACCTTTTGCATAACTCATTGGTTATCCTCTCTTTCTTTTGATTTTTTCTCTCAATACCCTCATCCTTTATTAATCACTTTCAAAGTATTATAGCTATAGTTTCCTTTCACTTTATACACACTTAATACTTATAGGACGTATTAGAGAATAACATATAAAACTCATAGTAAGAACATTATTAGATATTACTCCACTACTAACTTATCGGTAGCATTAAACTAAAACTATACAGCTTATACTAATTCATGTTGCATTGAAATTATATCGAAACTTACTTGGAATGTTGCTTTGAATGTTATTCACCACTCATCCTTGCCAAATGCTAAATATTGTGCCAAAAGCGCTCACACTCTCAACGTGAGCTCATACACGAAACAACTTGTTCGAAATATGCACTAACATCAAACTTGTAATACCTAACACTCATAATAATCTTGGAACATATGTTAGTATAGCATATGTATGGATGAAGTATAAACAACACAAAATCAAGAAAAATTTTCATATACTTCAATTTTTTAATTTATTTGATTTTTTTTGGATTTTTGGGATTTTTATACAAACGCCGCCCCTCCCACACTAAAGAACACAATGTCCTCATTGTGAGTGATGTTATTAAAAACAAAAAACAAACAGCACAAATAAATAAACTGTACAAATCCTAAACCTAAATTAATATAAGATAATCATTCGGAAGAGATCGATTCAGTCAACAAGGCAATCTTATAATAAGACTCCCGTGGATCTCGCTCAACATCGAACATCAACGTATGAATATCGTTGATCTTCCCATGAATCGAGATTTGTGCTTCCGTTAGTTCATTCAACTTTCTCCGAAGGTTGGTTGCTTTACGCTCTTCTTCCCTTGCTCTTGCTCTTTCTCTTCTTCTATCGGCCTCCATTCTCTCCTCCCATGATTTCCAATCATGAGTGATCCTATCTTCTCCTATGCACTTTTCCATAAATCCATACTCGAAGAATACGTCCATGTTTAATTCTGGAATCTCGTCTTCATCAGTAAAGGCTTTAGTGGAATAAGGCATTCGTCCAATTTATCACAGCAAATTCGCCATTGTACGACACCCATATTCTGTTACTTCGAGATTTTGGGCGGCAGACATAAGTTTCTCCATCATTATTCCTGAAACATCAATAGGTGCGCCATTCCAAATCGCTTCCATTACAAACAATTCTTCAGGAATGACAATATCGAAAGTTGACTTACCAAACAATGCACCACTTAAATAGAAGTGCAAGGTGAGCAAACAAGGATCTCGAATCCACCGGCTATAGGTAGATGATTGTTTGAACTCAGTCTGGCTGGTCAGGTGGTTCTATGTGGGTAGAGGATTCTATCCAGGAGGCATTTTTTTGTAGCAGTCCATTAGAAATCCCATGTACTTGTTAAGCGCCTTTCTTGTCAACTTGTACTCTCTTCCTTGATGACTATAAATTATACAGTCTTTATTATCGTTCTTCCATGCTAACGTTACGAACATCTCCATGCAGTTCTCAATACTATTCCCCAGGGTCATGTTTGTATAAATGACAAAGTTCATAGCTCTTAGATAGTACATTACTCTGTCATAAACCACAAGATTATAGAATCTGTTCATATTAATAGTATAGGAACTCTTAAATTCAGCATTCTTGATTATCTTGTAATGATCTCTTTCTTCACTAGAGTAGATAGGGAATGGTGCCTCATTCCATTCTTGAAGGTTTGAGGGAGGAACCTGATTGGATTTATTTATTAGAACCATGTTGAATTGAAAAGAAATTGAAGAAATGAAATGGTTTCATATTTGATTGAAAAAGATAAGAATTTCATATTTTCAAAAGTGACAACTGATGTAAATCGTACATCAATTTATAGAGTTTGGAAAAATAACCATCGAATAACTTCTAAACTGCTACAGTTTCTATACAAGTCACGACCGTGACTATATGTCGTGATCATGACTTACGAGAATTAAGAAATAGAAAGTTTTGTATAGGGATTCATGAGTGTGATATGGACTTGTGGACGTGACTAGGCGAAATAGAAGAAAATCTTCTATTTTCAAGAGTTTAGATGTAATGATATGACTTATCACCTCCAAGATGATTATTTCATATTCTTTTTCACATCCAAGTTAGGATAGACAAATTATACAGTTTAGGAAAGAAATAAATTAATTAAATTAAAAAATGTACCATACTCTTTTAGTATTTGATCTTCAAAAACGCATTTGACTTCCTGGAAATTTAATCTCTAGAACGCACTTGGCTTCCCGGTAACAGGCCAAAAACTTGCTTGCCACTTTTCTATTAATAATATAAAAGTTCTAAATATGAACAGGTGTTGTCAATACTGCTTATCAAATAGAAAAAAGATGATAACTGCAAGTATACAGTTGCGATGTAGTTTTAAAACATATAGATCCCACAGGGAAAGAATTCGGTTCTAGATATTAAATAGAGTTACGGGATGAAAGAAATATAATGATTTGAAGATTTTGAATGGTAAACTGATGAATAAACAGATACATGAACAAATTAGAGAAGATGCAAAGCATTTAGATATTCCCTAAGAACAAGTATAGTAGAGTAAAATGTGCAAAATAATAGAAGTTATTTTAAACACTAGATAACTTGAACAAACTCGGTTCTAGATGCCCAAATATCCTATAATTCATTCCAGAGCAACACATGAAATGACTTTTCTAAATCTAGGGTAAACGAATTATGACACTTATAAGAACCTGGATAACAATAATACTATACTTAGTACGAGTTGCTCTCACATAGCCATATTTAGCAAGTTACCACTCCAAAAATGTTGGCTCACTAAAAAGTGGTACAATCACAGATCCAGTGATTATACACAATCTTGTTAACCCCGAAATCACTCTTAAAGTCAACTCGAAAGCATATTACTTGATTAATATAAATGACGTAAGATGAAATACTTGTTATGACACATAGACATATCATAAACTTCGAATTAAAAGGTATAAGTAGAAAACAAAGTAAAGTTGTAAGGTATGCAAGTGGAAGCTAAAGTTAATTAAACCGTATCCACTCTTCTAATGGGAGTCGTCAATTCTCGTAATTCTTGCGTCTACTTTGAATTTGGTCTCGACTCATACAGAACCTCCGCTAGGATACTATTCTTTGTAAATAACAAATGATTGTTGAAGAATAGAAACTTTTATTGATAAGTGCTTTGCAATTACACTCATACAATAATCGCTCGATGATGTGGAGAAATCTAGCGATCAAAACAAGAATCAAATCACTTATACATTTTTCTCTCTAACACTTAAACTAGTAAAATATATATCTTTCACTCTCAATCTACGTCATGCACGTTATACACCACTACCATTCATCACACTCACCATTCTCACGAAAATGGTTGATTTGAACCCTATTTATAAAGTGCAAAGGGTTGCGTTTATCCAAATGAAGAGTCGTATCCATTGGTGAAGGGTTGCATCATCTTCAATGTGATTAGATGCAAGAATTCATTCTTATCATCAATGGATAGGCACCTTTTCATGGCTTCATTGTCCCCAAGAGGTGTCTTTTCTTTTGACAGTTGATGGCGGTTGATCATTTTTATCTAGCGGTTGGAAGTTGAGAAGAGTTATCCAAAAACATTACAAGTTGCAAGCATGAAATACATGTCGCGATCATGAACATTGATTTGTAACTTTCTATTTGTGAAGAATGATAAGTCACGACCGCGAATAGGTATCACAATCGTGATATGTGCTTTTCTTCATTATTCTTCTTTGCAACTTTGTCGATCTTTGACAACTTCGATCCTAAGCTGATTCCTTATGTTCCATGCATCTTTTTGCACCTTTTTCACTCTTTTTTCATAGAATTCCATCTTTGATAATTTCACTCCCAAGATTCACCTGATTTCTGCACTTGCATAAGAAACAACTACATACCACATGAAATCTTTTATATGAAGTATAAAATGACTCTAAACCATATCGTTTAATGATTGAAAATATCAAGATAATAAGTGTAATAATATTAGAAAAATCTCACAAATTAGTAATGTGCAATTTATATAGTTCAGTTGCATACCTTTTCTCCTAATGGAGGGCCAACCGAATTGCATCTTCATATAAGCATTATAAGTTCGCTCGAATATTTCCTTCTCTTAAGTATAGTATAAAGTATAAAGGACAAAGGGAGCAAACTTTTAAAAGATTGATCTCAAGGCATTTTTAGGTAACCTAGGATGCTAAACACTCTTAGTGGTTGCATTTTATGCTCCATACCACTCTCGCCTTTTTTTAGTGGTTGCATTTTATGCTTCATACCACTTTCTCTCATTTTTTTCTTTTAAGCATATGTTTTTGAAGTACAGATTTGTACTTTACACCCATTTTTCGTGCTATTCTACTTTTTTCTTTTTTTTCACTCATTGAATGGTTGCAGTTTCTGCTCCGTACGATTCCTCACCTTTTGCATAACTCATTTGTTATCCTCTCTTTCTTTTGATTTTTTCTCTCAATACCCTCATCCTTTATTGAACACTTTCAAAGTATTATGGCTATAGTTTCCTTTTACTTTAGACACACTTAATACTTATGGGATGTATTCGAGAATAGCATATATATGATATTGATTGAAAATATCAAGATAATAAGTGTAATTATACATTGATATATTTAAATATAACCATTAGAAAATAGAGTCGTTACAGTAAGAACTTCTGTGAAATCGCACTAGTCACGATCGCGAAGGAGAGTCGTGATCGTGACTTTTACTTAGATGGAAATAGAATGTTTTGACAACTTTTATTCATGAGCGCGATACAGGTCCTGAGCATGAAATGTTTGAAATCCTAAAACTTTTCACTTTTCTTTTATTTTAAAACAACACTAACTCTAAACCATATAGTTTAATGATTGAAAATTTCAAGATATAAGTGTAATTATACACTTATGATAGTAAACCTAAGATAGAAAGGCAACGAAGATTGAATCCACACATGAAGGAAGTTGTTAAGAAAGAGATAATAAGTTGCTAGATGCATAAATTATCTATCCAATTTCAAATAGTGAATGGATTAGTCATGTTCAATGTGTTTCGAAAAAGGGAGGTATCACTGTAATTCAGGATGAGAAAGGTAACTTAGTTCCTACTAGGATAACAACTGGATGGAGAGTTTGCATAGATTATAGAAAGTTAAATGCAGCCACTAGGAAAGACCATTTCCCTTTACTATTTATAGATCAAATGTTAGAAAAGATATCAGGTCATATATTTTACTATTTCTTGATGGATTCTCTGGATATTTTCAAATTCATATTAAGCTAGATGACCAAGACAAAACCACTTTTACATGTCCATTTGGTACATTTGCTTATAGAAGAATGCCTTTTAGGTTGTGCAATGCTCTGGTTACTTTTCAAAGGTGTGTTTCGGCTATTTTTAGTAAGTATGTAGATGATATTATGGAAGTTTTCATGGATGATTTCTCTGTATATGGAGATTCTTTTGAGAAATGTCTAGAAAATTTGGATAAAGTACTTGCTGGATGAAAGGAAACTAATTTGGTATTGAATTGGCAGAAATGTCATTTTATGGTTAATGAAGGTATAGTTTTAGGTCATAAGATAGATGAGAAGGGAATTCATGTAGATATAGTGAAAACCAAGATCATTGAGAAATTACCTTCTCCCATAAATGTTAAGGGAGTAAGATCATTTCTAGGCCATGCTGGATTTTACAGAAGGTTTATTAAGGATTTTTCGGTTATAGCTAAACCTTTAACTAATTTATTAGTTAAAGACGTGAAGTTCAATATCTCTAATGACTGTTTAAAAGCCTTCAACACCTTGAATTGTTAAAAACAATTAAAGACATTTTGTTATTTATCAATGCTTCCTTTTATTTGTTATCGCTAGTATTATATATATTTGGATATGTATATGCGCATTGATAAAAATAAAGTCTGTGACTAATTCATAGCGTAAAAGTGCAAGGACATAGTGAGAGCTATGTGGAGTGAGAACTACACATATGTGTTACTATGAATAGTCTAAATATCCCTAGTCTTAGTTCCATTGAGACTAGACATCAATAGAGTGGATAGACTAACAAGTGTAGGCTTACTCCTTGGATTAGTTCCAAGTGGTCTATCTCATGAGCTGAAGGTGATACCTTGAGTTAACACATGAATGTATTTGGGTAATACATTGGAGACCGCCATAAGACCGACACTCGAAAATAACTATATCCATGTGTTGGTGTCATGTTTTATTGCAGTACGAGTATCCTCAGACCTGAGATACCGGTTACCTTATGTAGGAGTTACTATACTTTGGGTCATACTTATTCATACCTTGGCGATCAGGATGGCACAGGTGATTACGGGTATAGCGATGATCACATGTTGGTAAGTTGGGTAGTCAAGATGGGATCGATCGCTCCTGATATAGTAATATAATGGAGATGTACCTTAGGGCCCCTTATTGAAGTGACACACTCATAAACCTCTGATCAGAGTATACGATTGATGGAATTGGTTTATAATCAATCAAGATATAAAACCGCTGAGTGGTGTTCTTCATGAATAAGTCTAATTCCAAGATAGCTGCGGCTATTACATGAGATGACACTTAATCCGAGCTCAATAAACTGGATGGTACTTAACCTGATGGAAGGAGTGTATTGTACTGGTTACTACTGTAGAACCAAATAAAGTCATAGGCACGTGACGTTCCAAGTATCGAGGGATCATACGCCTTTGCTAGAAAGACCATTTGATCGTCTAGAGCTATTGGGTTCCATAACGATCTGGAACACTGAGCCTAAAGGTTCCTTGATGGGAAGCCAAGTTTATGTTAACTTCTAGCGGCTCTATACTTTGGGATCCTATACTTTGGGTCTTTATCAGACCATGTAAAGAACCTATGGAGTGGGTCTATACCAAAAATACAAGTTATGAAAGCATGGAGAGGAATTATTAATTGGTTCACCGAATTAATAATTCAAAGAATTAATAAAAAGATAGGGAAAAATAGGCAAAGCAAGCAAGGGAATTTTCTGGCTGCAAGTGGGCCCCGAAAAGAACACAGGTTGTTCAAGGTGGGGTTCGCACGGCTTCCTTGCTACCTGAAAAGCTCGTGGGCCGCTAGCTTGCGAGGCAAGCTTACGCTTTAGCAGGCTGCAAGCATTGCCCTTGACAGCGCTTATCCGGGCTTGCAGCCGCAGGCATGGGCTTTCGGCTAATGAGGGAACCCCGTTAAGGTTACCCTACCCGCATGGCTGACCCACCTGCATGGGATAGAATTTATCCTATCCCATGCAGAGTTAGAGGGGGAGTCTAAAACTCCCCCTTTTTCTCTATAAATAGGCTTTCAAAGCCTCATTATTTTATATATATACACACAAAAAAGCTTTGAGCTTATTTCTCTCTGATTTCTACTCTCCTCTCCTTTTATTATACGAGATCCTCCACGAGAATCTCTAAAAAATCGAAGAGTTCTTTTAGAAGGCTCAAAGTTTTAAGTGAGCTTTCTGTTTCGGATTTTCAGGTTAATTTGGAAGTAGTCTAGCAACTGCTTTTTATCGACGGGTTTTACCTCTTCGAGGTTTTGGTCGGCGTAGATCCATGTGGATTAAGTCATAGAGGCTCTCCTAGTTTGGAAGATTGTGCTATTGAAATTGCTCGAAAGGGAACACCGCTACCAAAAGAGAAATCAAGCACGCATCAACTGGTAATGCTTTTATCTTTAGATGCTAGATTTCTTTATATGTTTTATAAACCTAAAAGCATCTATGGAACTTTTTAACCTAGATTATAACAATCATGGCATGCTTGGCATGCTTAGGAGATCCTCAAGTTAATTTTAAGTTTTTTATTTCCGCCTTGCAACCTATGCTTGTTCAATTATTATCTTGATTAACTAACAGCTCCCACTATGTCCTTACACTTTTACGCTATGAAGTAGTCATGTACTTTATCTTATCAATACGCATATAGATAATACTATACATATATGATACTAGCGAGATACATAAATAAATAAAAGCACTGATAAATAACAAAAATGCCTTAATTATTATTCATAATAAACCAAAACCGTTTGTACATTATAACTAATTAAGATATATTGCCCTAATTACCTCTAGGACATACGTCATGTCTAACACTATTTGGCAATGTCCAGCAAGGCTGTCCGATTTGGGCGCGGCATCTCCGATTGGCCGAATAGAGAAGTTGTTTGGAGTTGAAGAAGCTCGTCTACGGAGCAGCCCCTTCCCTCATTCCGACGTCAGTTTGTGATGCTTCACTTGATACACAACTCACTCTTATTTTCTCGAGCGAGGGAGATTTATTGTTTTGGAATATTGGGTCGAACAAAAGGTTCTCGGCTGCGTCTTTATGCTTTGGCTTCTATGAGGGGGGTAATTGGCCGGTTCCTTGAATTTCTTTTAGGCTAATGTGGAACACATGTATGCTACCAAGTGTTCAATTTTTTGGATGGCTCGTGTTCCACAGGAGAATCCCGATGAAGGATTTTCTTTTATCTCGTGGTTGCGCTTCTATCTTGTATTCTTCTTGTCCCCTTTGTTTCTCCAATGAATCATTGGATCACTTGCTTTTATTTTGTCATGAGGGCTGGTCAATTTGGTGTAGAGCATTTAATTGACTTAGTGTTTCGATTCCCATCCCTGGTCATTCTTACCATTTTCTTTTACTTTGGAGGTCACTCGTTAAGGCCGGAATCAAGAGAGAATTTGCAACTGTTTTATGGTTCTCTATAACCCGTAGCATTTGGAAGAGAAGAAATAAACTTGTATTTGAAGGAAATATTGATCGTAAAGATTTGTTTGTTGCTAATATTCATCGGTGTGTGCTTTTCTTCAAGATTAGGAATAAGTCTTTCTCGTTTTCGGCTTCGGACCTTTTAATTGATTCGAGCATTTTATGTTCTTGACATTTTGTATTTGTATCTTTTTAGCGATTCACAATTTGTGACGCGCTCTTCTTAATATATTGTGATGGGGTGCATTGTAGGCAACCGAGTGTACCAACATAGTTGGGATATCCACCCCGAATGTGCACTCGATCCATTTTTCTTCAAAATAAAAAAATAAAAAATACATATCAAATCTAAGGCCTAATTAATCCCCGCCTTAGTTTCGGAGACTTTCAGTGCCCGACTAGTGCGTAAGGATTTTTTTTAATAACATGAGGTATTTTTGCCAAGTTTTTAAATGAAATTTGAACCCACAATCCTACACTTCTTGAATTCTCTAAAAAATAGTGGTTGCTAAAACAAAGTTTGATGGTTAAAATATTGGATATTTCTAAAATAAAAAGCTCATGATTTGTTTTAAAAACCCATATTTAGGTTAAATTTAGTCATTATATTTTAAAAGTGAGTTATTTCGAAACATACTACTCATCAAGTGAATTGAATTAAAACTTAAACTGAAAATGTTAAAACTTAACTGAAAAATACTTAATCATATAAAAAATAACAATATTACCTTAAAATTTTAATATAATAATAATCCATAATAATAATAATTGATTATGATAATAATAAAATTATTTTATATGTATTTTGTAATATTATTTTTTGAACTTATTAGTTGTGTTATTATTATTAATATGATTTTATATAGCTGAAAAATAATATTTCATTATTATTTTAATTTTGTCAAATTTTTAAATATTTATTATTATTTTATTCATTAAAAAAATATTAATATTTTAAACTATTTATTAATAATTTTATAAGTTACTATTTATTATTTAGAATTACTAACATTAATTAACAATATTGAATATTGAAACTAAATTAATCTTAACTGAGCTAAGTTGAATTGGTTATTAACTAAGTTGGTGTACATAAAATTTTTGAATATAAATGAAATTTGGATTGTATATCTAAATTAATTACTTCATTTGTTTATCCTATAATCTTCATCATAATCAACAAAAAAAATTATATTATTAAAATTACTACTTTAACCTTTACATTTTATAATTATTAACTTATAATTACAATAATATTAAATTAGCTCTCAACTAATTAATATAATAACACCAATTAGGTGTAGTTTAATTAACACATATTTCAAAATGGAGGTGGGAGGTCTCTAAGTTCAATACTCAAACTCTTCAAAAATTCAAATTTATAAAAAAAATTAATATAATGATAAAAAAAATACAATTTATATTGACAGATAAAATGAAGTATAATGAAAATAAAGGACAATTTTTAGGAACAAAAATTCTTGCTTGTGTCCGTTGTCCAACAATAAGATGTATATTATCACAGTTCTACAACCTTAAGAACACTTTAAAGTATAAGTAGATAGTCCTGAAAAAAATGCTGCCAATTTGTCCAATTATTAGTGAAGAACTTGTTTGTGACCATTTTAACCTTTAAGCTAGGTAAGAAGTTCATTCATTGTTGATCCAGCCTAAATAGACCTATTTACAAGAAGGGTACTCATTTTTTACAAAGCATGATCGCCCAACTCACTAAAGTTCGAAGTATTAATGGGCAAAACTTGGTATTTATATAAATATTTGAGCCGGCTCTATGAATAATTATTTATACAATGTAAATTAATATATTATTATCAAATAATTATTTTATATTTTTTATTTTTACTACCTCCATTTTTTAGTACCTTTTTTACACATTTCACATTTTTTAATAAAACAATTAATAAGGGTATGCAATTACTAATCTACCTTCAATGTCTTAAAAATTGTGCATATAATACTCTGAATATAACAAGAGTGAACAAGGGTGTACATGAAAGAAAGATGGAAAAGAATAATGAAATTTTGAAATTGATTATTAATTTTTTAGTTTTCATATTTTAACTAAATAGACTACTAAAAAATGGAGAGAGTATCAAGGATCAAGTGTACTTTTGTATTAAGATACAATAATTTATATTAGGGTTAATGTATCAGGAGGTGTCTCAAATTATCCTTAAAAATTTGTTGCACTTTAAGCTTTAAGATGATTCCGTAACCACCTTAACTTTCAAAAAGTGAACCACTTTTCTTCCTGAACACCACGCGTCAGGCTTTGATTAAAGAGAGAAATTAAAAAAAAATGACATGTTTGAAAAGTCAAACAAATCAAAAGTAGACACATGGCATTAAGAAGCAAAATGGTGCACTTTTTTAAAGCTCAAGGAGTTACATGGTCATTTCCGAAATTTATGTACGTAGAAGGTCTTTTGAGACAACTTGAAATTCCAACGCGTTAGACCTTAAACTATACATAATAGAACTCCAGTAAATAATACACACATACGTAAGATTTCGATTATATTTATTTAAACTTTTTATTTTTTTTTCAAGAAATTGAAAGAATGAGTTATAATGGATTGTTATAGGTTTGGAAATAACTTTGTAAACCTAGAAACCGTAACTTAAACCTAAAGTTTCGAAATACGGGTCGAGTTCATGAGTTAATGTTTTTACAAAAAAAATTAAACTCAAACACGGTCCAGCTGACCGACAATAAATCTATCTCAACAGCATACCCTGGATAGTTTTCATTTAAGAATGCAATATTAATTGAATAGATATCTTCATTTTTTTATTTTATCATCTTGGCTTTTTAAAAATGATATAAATTAATTACATTTATTCTAAAACATACATGCCAAACACACAATTACATTCTCTTTTGGATCATTATTCTGTATGTGCATTGGTTGCGTGCACACCCTTTGATTATTCCTGCTGTTCTCTCTTTTGGGATTTTAATTTTCCATTGATCACTTGAATCTTTGATTTTTTATAGTTCTATTAAAATATCTTTATTGCCATTTTGTTCACGAAATGAGCTCCATTCGCATATTTTTAGGTTAATTGCAAAATTGTATATAAACTGATAACCGAATTGGAATTTTATTAAAACTACATCAGAAATGTATCATACATAATTTTATTTGCAATAAAGAACAAAAACATATGTGCAATTTCTTGAATTAAATAAAATGGACTTCTTTTTTAGGAAAACAAGAATGTATTGAGAATAAAAAAAAAAACTAGCAACACAAGACATATACATTAGAATAAGTCCATACAAAATAATCTAAATGAGCATGTGTCACGCTAAAGAATGTGCAATCTTGTCCCTTCACTAAGCAAATATGTACCAAAATTTTAAAATCTGGAACAACTGAAAGAAATAAGAAAAACCAATTTATTGACTAACTAAGAAACCAGATAAATCGTTATCCACTTCAATCACTGCCACATGCATATAACTTACTTCTCTCATCCCGATTTTGCACAAATGAAAACTTTTGAATATTTTTCTCCCCATAAGGATGTCGAAAATGAATACTTGCTATGTTGTAACCATCAAATTATTAGATTTGTGTACCGTTTTTCTAAGGATGATCAATAAGGGCGATCAATATCTTAAAATTAAAAAAATTAGCATCTTAATTTGTAAGGTACGAAATATGAATATTAGTTGTGCACTAAACAATAATATATCTCTTTGGGAAAGTTAATATTTTATTGTAACTTTCAAAAATAAATGCCTCGTTACTACAGGTCTGCTAGATTCCGTGATGAATTAAATCAGTAAAGCACTTAAATTTTTCAGAATTTGTCCCTCATGTTTTATTGATATAACTCACTACTAATTCATATTCATTAAATTTATCCACAATCTAAGACGAAGAAATCATGCAAAATACTATAATTACTTTTTTTTTTATAATTTCTGAAAGTTGAACTAAATTGAACCGGATGAACTTATTACAATGTAAATTTATAATTACGCATAACTGAACTAAACTGAAATGAATTGAATTGAATATATGCTTAGTACAAGAAAGAAAACAATGTCTTATTCTTCAATACAAAGAATTATTACTGCTATTATTAACTTAAGCACTCAAATTTTATTATTGAATTGAGAAAAATATAATTATAACCACACATAAAATATCAAATTAAAAAAGAAAAATTAATTTCATCCTTTTATTTTAAAAACAATTTTACTTAGATATGCTTGTCAAACGGGTCATGTCATGTTTCGTCAAACATTTTACTAAAACCATTAACCTAAGACCGGTCTCATCCATTTAACGTCGGCCAATCGAGCTAGGCTGGGATTAGAAGGTACTTTTCAGGTCTGACCCACGGTCAATAAGTAATTTATTTATAAACATTTGAGTGAAGTATGTACAAAAATGTCTAAATTTTAGATACAAGTACATTGTTTACTTGAATTTTTTATAAATAGTATGACTTATGCAGCGGAAAAACAAAAAATTAAAAACATTTAGTAAATATAATATATAATCATATAATATATTTATTCATTGGAGGGGGCATAAAATCGAATCCAGACCATAAATTTTGAAACTTTGCCAAGTTCAAACGGAACCTAGTGAATACCACACGTGGATTCTATTTCATGATAATTTCCATGATATTTTATTTTAAAAAATATATATTACATTATTCTTATTATTTTTAAATTTATAAAGTAGAGATTAATCCAATAACTAAAAAAGGTAAAATGATAATAATTTTATACACCTTCCGTCTATTAAATATTGTCGTTTTAACTAATTCACGATTTTTAAGATAACAATTAACCGAATAAAGTGATTTACTAATTTACCTTTTCATAAATGTCATACTTTATTTAATATATTTAAATATTGATTCATATAGTCTTCTCATCTTGTTATTGAAAATTGAAATATGGTTACCTTGAAAGTTAAATAAATTAATAGGAGTAGGAATGAAAAACTTAGAGAAAAGCACATCGAAAATACAAAATAACAATAAAAAAAGATATAAAAATCTCTAATATTTAGTAAACGGAGGGATTAATAAACAATTTAACCATAATATTTCAGTAGAAGTTAGAAATCAGAAATATTAGGGTTTACCAAATTCCAATGGCAAGTCATCTCCGATAAAGGTTAATTGTAGTCTCACTCTTACTTCATTTCTATCCTAACCCTAATCTCTCCCCGTTTCCATTGCAATATCAGGTAAATCAGTATTGTTCTGTGTTTTTTTTTTTTTTGAATTTGTAGTTGATTTTCAAATTTACCTTCCCTGTTGGTTTTTAGACCAATTCACCTATTACTGATTTCAACTATAAGATACCAAATCTAGGTGTTTTCAACGAAGTATATCATCTTCGTTGTGAAATCTACAGCAACCTCGGCTTGTAGTCTCTTGGTGGACTTTATAGGCTGATTCCGGCTGCCGGGGTTGCAACTTTAGTACTGTACACCTACTTCCTCCGCCTCTGCTTTACTAAAAGCCATTTGGGAATCGTAGAAATGTCTTTTAGTTTGCATAGCATTGCCTTCTCCGAATTTTTTTTTTTCGTGAGAATTTCAGAGGATGAAAAACTTGAAAGACTGCTTTTTTTTATAAATTATGTTTATGTATTTCTACAATGAGAGTAGATTCTGTTTATCCATCGATCCGCTATTGGTCACTATGTAGACTTTGTATGTGAATAAAAATCTTCCTCTTGTTAAGGTTTATGCATGCCATTATGTACTGATGTACTAACTCTGATCATAGTTTACTGGTTATGGAAATGGGCATGATCTATTTATCCTTGCTATTGTCGTTTTCAAATCTGTTATTCAGTGTCATTGCTTTAGCACATAATAGTCAGGATATAAAATCTTCAGTTGTTCCATGTATGCATATATTTTCTTTTTGCTTTTGTGTTCATTTTCTCAATAATCTGATTGAAGGTGTGATGGATTCTCAGCTTGTATGCTTTCAACAAATCAACTCCTCCAGTAAACCATATTTGACTCTTCAGTGTCAACTGCCACGGAAAACATAGAGGTATAATTTTTTAGTTGCTTCCTATAATAATCCCATTCTCATTCTTACATGTCTTCTTACATTTGGCAACCGTCTAATTGGTATTTTACCATTGTATTCTTTAAGGGGAGAAAAGAAAAATTATTTTTCTGGCGGGATCAGTTACTCTTCAAATGTTTGGGAGTTTGATTTAGAAGATGATATCATAGTTTTAGATAGACGTTTACTTCTTATAGATATAACCGTTGACTATAGGAGATAGTTAGTAAATAGTAGATGAGCAACTGCGGGAAGTTTTTGTACCTCCGTATTTTAAGTACGTATAGAATGCAGTTTGAGCTTTACTTGTTGAATATCATCCTTAATCTCTTCACACACATCAGGTCAAATTATTATGAGATTAAAGCAAAGAGAATTGTGTTTATTTTATTTGAACTTTGATGCTTAAAGACTCATTCCTTCATGGTTGAGACGCGCATGCGCACACACACATTCACTAAAAAATTAACAATGAGAATTGATTTTTTTTTTTTTTATGAATTTGATGCTTGTGGACTGAAGCCTCGTGGTTGAGTGCCTGCTTTTTTAAAAGATTTGAAAGAAGATATTTGCGTATTAGATATCAGATATCAGAATACATCTTATGGATACGAACACAATATTGCTTTTAGATATATACATTTTCATATTGGTTTAATTATGATTATATGGAATGAATTATTTTATGTGGTATATTTGCTGCTCATGGGAACGAAGCTGTTGCTTATTTCTTAGACAAAAAGATTAGGATTCCTGTTATTCTTCTTGTTCCTAATTTAGTTTTACACACAAATTCTCTTCTTGTTTATTCTTGTCAGTATCGGTTTACTTTTGTATTGACAGGCTCAAAGTTAAAGTTTAACAGAATAAGATGTGCAATGAAGTCTTATCGGTTATCAGAACTTTCCCATGCAGAGATTGACAGTTTGAAAGCTCGTCCAAGAAAAGATTTCTCTTCAATTTTCAACATTGTAAGCCTTGTTTTGAAATTTCCTTCTCTAATTTTCTTTCAAAATACTTTTGTAGTCAACATTTTTTTATAAAATATCAGGTCAATCCCATTGTGAATGATGTGCGGAACAGAGGTGATGCTGCAGTTAAAGAGTTGGTGCTTCATTCTATTACTTTTAGCTCTTTTTATTCTTTCTGTTATTCCCATTGCTTTAAGGGTGTGTTTGGAATAAGAAAATGAAAAGAATTGAATTGAATTCATTCAAAAAAATTCAATAGATGATTTCTCAAACAAATTCTTTTATTTGGAAACTTCATTTGTATTAAAGAATTCAATTGATTGTTAATTAATATATTTAACATTTTTTCAAAATAATTTACATAAATATTTTGACACATTTAACTAAAAGCATTGGAAAGATTAAAATGATAAAAATAATATTCAAAGGCATAATTCAAACGAATTCCTTTGAAATCTTGCAAGTTTTTGCAAGAATTCTATTATTTGCATTCATAAGAATTCAAATCTTGCATGATTTGAATTCTATCAATATTTATTTGTTCCAAACGAGGGAATTTAACAAAATGAATTCAATTTAATTGAATTCTTTCAAAATGGATCATTCCAAACACACCCAAGTAAGCTATAGAATGCCCATTTAGCTGTCTCTTTTAAATGATTCTTTGTATTTGATAAGTTATGCTCCTTAAAATAAATAATGTTCTCTTCCAGTTTCATGTAAGTCCCACTTCTTACAACGACACCGTTACTTGGCCTCTAAAAAGAACATACTATAATGACTATGCATTTTGAATTTTTAAGTATCAACGGTGCCGGCCTTGAGATTTGGGTACACACTGTGACTGCTCAGGGTCCATGTCTGAAGGGGTCTAAAAAATAACATCTTTTTAATTATTTAGTAGTTAACGTTAAAAAGATAAAAATAAACAATAATTACTTGTAAATGAGTTGTAAATTAACTTATTATGTACTCACTTCATCTCAATTTAAATTTTTTTTAGCATTTTCATCTTTACCCTAAATCTTTGTCATTTATTGATTTTTTCTCTCTTTCTTCCAATTCTACCCTTATTAACAACAATCAAATTATTCTCTAATTTAAGGAATTTATTTTATCTCTCTTTCAAATCTATCTATATTAATGATAATAAATTAATTTTACTATCTTCAAGGGATTTATTTCATCTTTTTAATAATTAATAACAATAAAATTCCAATATAATCACATAATTAAGATGGAATGAAATTCTATAAATACCAAATATAAGGAAAGATGTGTTTAAAGAGGAGATAACCTATTATTACTCAATTAGTCAATGTAATAAATATAAAGGGTTAATTTAATCTTTCTATATCAATTCTTAATTCTAAAATAAAACTCTAAAAAGACATTTAAATTGGGATGGAGGGAGTATATGAGAGATTATAGGATCAAATCTTAATTTTCACAAAATAATTAATTTTTACTATAATTTTTTACCGATGATCCATTTTATTAATTTCTTTATTTTAGCCGGGTCCTCAATTTATTTGGTTAGAGCCACCTGAGTATTAAGTTTTTGTTTTGTGTTAAATGTTTGAATTGTTGCTGAGATTGAATAAATATATTCTAATTTGGCATAATTAGTATGGTCTAACTGAAGTACAAGAAATTAACTATTAAATTATTTATTTATTTATTATTATTATGATTATTATTATTATTCCAGAAGTTGACTATTCAAATAGCATTACTAACTGTAGCAAAGTTATTAGTTTAGTGGTTAGAGATTGGAAGCTCGAGTTCACCTGGGGTTTTTTCTTTTTTAATATTGTAAATCAAACGGGGAAAATTTAAACAAAAAAGTAGCATTGCCAACTGTGAGGATCTTAACCTTTTTATAAGCATTTTTTCCTCTTCCACTTGGAAATTGGAACCATCATTTAAATCTTCATCTATTATCAATGGCGGAGCCAGGGGGTGGCAAGGGAGCCGGCTGCCTCCACTCTCCGCCGGTCACTGGCTCCACCAGTACTTCTCATCCCTCTTCTTTGTTGTTTGTTTCTGAGATCGCCCCTCTTTGATTTTTAAGCCTTTTGTGAATGAAAAATATGGATGGGAAAGTAAGATTTGAGTGAACTTTTTGTAAATGAAAGTAAAGATTTTATGTAAGGGATTCCAATGGAAGATGGAAGATGTTGAGGGCGGCGGTTCTGTGCTATATGCAAAGATTTACCCAAGATAAATTAGGTTAAAAAGGATAATGGACTGAGTCTGTTCTTTGCATGGGCAGGCCCAATAGATTATAACAATACAAATTTGAATTTCTGTCGGTGCTAATTTCATTAAAATTTATACCAAAATATATTAAATGTAATTATTTATCAAAATAGGTGATACTGGAAAAAAACAATAACAAATAAATATTTATTTTTTCTTTCCAATTCTTAAAGCATATTCTATTCAAGGAATAAAGATTAACTAATGAAAAATATTTTTGATGTGCGTTAACTATAGAAACATTTTTTTCTCAGTATTTCGATTATTGAGACATGTAAATATTTCAGAAATTTTGATAAAAAAACTTCAGTGATTGTATATTATATGTTTTAGTTAAAACAATAGAGTACATATATTGAAATCATGACTTCACAAGGATTAGTTTGTAGTGGTTTCGGAAAATTACGCCTAAATTCTGTATATGTGATTCCGCCTTCCCTCTTTAGGTATTCTGGCTCCGCCATTATCTATTATAACTCTTATTCTTTATCGGTTTATCTCTCGGTGAATATGTCAATGATAATTATATGTTTTGTTATATAGTTGTACTGATATTGACAAAGTAAAGTTGGAGAATACTATTGAGCTTGTATCCAAGCTTCCTGGCCCATAGGAAATTTTCTAACTGATAATTTCTTGAATCACTAATTTGTAATCTTGAACCATTTGTATTATTCTCCTCTCTTAGACCTTGAACTTAAAGGAATTTTTTGTATTTTACTATCCTTGGCTTCATTTTACCCCTTGCAGCTTGATTCTACTGTTAAGGAATCATTTTATGTCGCATACGACAATATATACGCATTTCATCTTGCTCAAAGAGTATCTGAAAAGTGTGTTGAAAACATGGAAGTAATGTTGAAGTTTAATTATAATTAAACTTGTTCATGCATTATCAAGTTCAATGGATCATATTAACTACACATCTTTATTTGAATTCATGCATTTAGAATGTTCATGTACTTAGGATATTCATGTATTTCATTTATGTTTATGT
>CATIWQ010415563.1:0-23409 GCA_949673415.1 Euphorbia schlechtendalii | reverse complement strand
TTATTCTATCTTCCTTATTGATCTTTAGACTTAGTTCCTTCCCTGTGGGTTCGATATCTTTTAAAACTACATCGCAACTGTATACTTGCAGTTATCATCATTTTTCTATTTGATAAGAGGTACTGACAACACCTATACTTTACATGAACAAGTTTTCTGCACCATTAATATATAGCCAAACTGTTTGTGAAAAAGTTATTATACTTATCAGTAGAAAAGTGGCAAACAGCGGCAACTGGAAGATTATGGTATCAAGTCTAATTGTCTCGAAGTTATGTGTGATAACAAGAGCACAATTGACTTATCCAAGAATCCAGTTCAGCATGGGAGAATGAAGCATGTCAACATCAGGCATCACTTCATTAGAGATCATGTGCTACGAGGAGATGTCAAGCTGGAGTATGTTCTATCAGAGGTAAAAAGCACTGCTATCTTCACCAAACCATTGCCAAAAGAACAATTTTGTGTACTAGGGTAATTGATTGGTATGGCAAATCCATGATGAAGAAGAAGGATGAAAATCTCATAAATTTGGCTTAGTGTTGGAGATCAAGCATGAGATGACACGTGGATAACACCGTCAAGTTTTTAAAGAAACAGTGTGAGGAATAGTTCGAGGTTAAAATTCAAATCTGTACATTTTCAAAAAGACCCATGCATGAATAGGAACTGTTTTTACCAATCTCACTATTTATTTGAGGTGGTTAATTAAAGGTCAATCTCAGCGTTCATTTTCATCAGAAGAGGAAAAAGTGACACGTATCCAGGAGAGATGAGATCATCTATATAAGTTGAACAGTTGAAGAAAATGGGTCACTTATTTTCTAGGAATTTGAATTATCAGAGCATTTGAACCCTAAATTTCTTCTTCTTTCAATTTCTTCTCAAAATCTTTCAAATGGAGAAAACCAAGACCACCCACAGACTCAAGAACACCACTGTTATGAGGATTATAATGAATGTGGAAAGAAAAGACTGAGAAGTTAACCCTTGAAGCTGGAACTACTTTTGAGAGAGTAGGATGGGAAGATGGCTTGGATTTTGCTCCAATCTTTGAAGTGAACTATGAAGGATTGCGGCTCAACAAAACGATGCACCAAGTTATCAAGCAGCAAAACCTAAGTTCCTTCTTAAGGATGGAGGGTCCAGCAATCATAGGCCTCATTAGAGATTTCTACACTCATCTCTACACCATAGAGGGCTTTAGTGATACCCTGCTGATGAACTTTGGAGGTAAATCAACTCTGATTTGTTCTCGTCTGATAGGGAGCATCCTCAACATACCTAATTCAGGCACCCAACTCCAAAAATCCAGCTATCAAGACATCATTATCATTCTCGAGGATTGGGAACTCCCTACCAACTACATTTCGGGGAAGATAGCCGCCAGTAGGATATTGGGGATAGCTAGAATGTGCCATGAGCTAGTGGTGAAGTTGTTGCTACCCAAAATAGGCTCACTGACTAACGGCACTTATTTAGGGCAATGTGTGGTCTACCATATGGTAGAGGGTAAAAAGCTCAATTAACTAGTGGTGATTCTTCACCACTTGAAAAAGCTGACTACCGTCTATCACTATGGTTACCTCATAACCAAGATTATAAGGGCGGTGAAAGTCGACGTGACTTAATTTTTTGGGGAGTCCGGTGAAACAGTCCTACCGATGAAGAAAAGGCTAGAAATGTCGCATTTCAGCAAGCTGGATCACAACCAGGTTCATGCTAGGTACACTAAGGCTCAACAAAGGCGTAAGCTGAAATGTATACTGACAGTATTGCTTGTAGACATCGCAAGGAGGTGGAAGACCAGTTTATGGTGGATGTTGAGGTGAGTGATGACTCCAACAAAGCTCCAATCTCCAGTATCTTGGAGAATGTGACCACCATCCTCCCCAAACCAGAGAAGGTGGCTTCCTTTAAGGCCAAGGGGAAGAGTCCAACCAAGTCCAGTGATGCTCCTGCTCAGCATCAAAGAAGGAAGATGTAAACCAAAACCCGTACCCAAAGGGAGGTAGAGGCTAAGCTGCAAGCTCAGCAGTAAGTTTAGGAGAAAGAAGTAGAGGCTGAGGCCAATGAGTCCCTACGCCAAAGGAAGCGCAAGATGGTTTTCTCATATGATAATGAGGAGCAAGGCGAGGCCAAGAAGTCTAGAGATGAGGACTAGCTTGGGTCCAATGCTGCTAAGAACATTCAAGATGTTTTTGCCAAACTTAAGGGCACTCAGCGAAAGCGTTCTGCCATCACAAGGCCACTACAGAAAAATGTGCAGGTGGTGAGCAGCGAGGAGGATGCTAGAGAAACCCTTTCCCTAATTCCAGAGGAGTCTGATCCTCAGGGCCCCAGCATCCCCACTCATACATTCACACATGTTGAGGAGCCTTCTTCTCAGTATGAGCAACCTCAGGCTGACCCATCCTTGGTTCAAACACTAACCAAGAGGTTCCGCAAAATCCTATCCCCTCTTCTTCTCCTGTAAATCCTCAAAACCCTTCTCTTGTAAATTCTTCTATTCCATCAGATTCTACTCTAGTAGATCCTGAAACATAGAAAAGTCCTTCCCCTTCTAACTCTATACATTCCCCAATTCAAATCTCTTCACCTAAAAATAGCATGGATTCTTTTCCTCCATCACCAATACATATTTCTTCCACACCTTCTCCTGTACATTCTCAACCAACAACAAACTCTTCCATAGTTATTGTACCTTCTACTCCACTCAAACCAGCTTCTTCATCTGTACATGATTCTAAACTTACCCTTTCTTCACACCCATCTACAACACCCTTAACCCCTCTAATTAGGGAAGTTCCCAAAACTGAGAACTCCGCTCAGCAAGGAAATTCAAGTGTTCAAATTGCTGAAGTAAATTTTACAACTAATGAAGCATTTGAACCCAGCAGTAAGCTACTAATGGCTGATAAATCTTTCTTGGCATAGATCTGAGAGTTAGCTAGCAAGTAATTTGCTACGCTCAAGACTGACGCTGAGTTAGATGGAGCAGTAGGAAACATGCTACTTGCTCAAGAATTGACAGACTTTATCATCCAGGTCCAAGGCAAAATTGCTTGAATTTAAAAAGCACATAAGTGTGCCTAGTGACTCTTTATACTTTGAGGAGTTTGAGAGGATCCAAGGCATCTTGCTGGTTATTTGAAATCATTTGGCAAGAGAGAGTGCCTAGAGTATGGTAGATAAGATGGCGCTTATCCTGAATGGGTTAATGGACTCTGCAGCCCAGCTTGGGGTAGCTACTACATCTATTCCCACGTCTACTGTAATAGCAAATGTTGTTGTAGGAAAGACAAAGAGTAGCGTAGACACTGCTACTGAGTAGCTGAGTCTGTTAAGTACCAATATGGATACTTAAGTAATACATATCTATGAGCTCAGTAAGGAGCAGGCCAAAATAAAGAGGCTAACCGATCACCAGATCGAGGACGTCTCCAAAGAGGTTGCTTTTACCAAGGATGTGAGCCACAGCATCGTGAAGCTGGAAGAATCCGAGTTGCGGTTCTTGCTTGTCCATGATAATAAGCAAGATGAGGTTCTCAAGCTATTAAAGGATATATCAAAGAAGCTAGACAAGGCCCCTGTCGTGAACATTGACTCTCTCAACTCCAAAATGGATACACTTCAGCGAGAAGTCTCTGTTCACATAACGGAGAAAGTTTCCTCATCTCAGAGTTTCCTAGTGACTGTAATGGGATAGATTTTTCCAAACATGCCTTTGCCTAGTGTACCTCCAACTGAATCCCTCTGCCCTGAGACTGGAATGACAATCCACACGAAGCTGAATGTTATAAAAACCAAGGTGGAAGATATGACAAAGAAGGTGGATCCTCTGCTCAGAATGAGAGAGCTGGACGAAAAAGACATCGATTACACTTCATGGTGTATCGAATCCATTGGTCCCAAAATTCTTGACATAGAAGCTCAGCTAAAGATTGCATTGATAGCAATAGACTTTCGTGGTCTTCTTCAGTGTTTTCAATTATTTGCGAGTCAAGGTTTTGACCAGACAGCTCCTCTCTGGTGCTGCCACCATCTTCTTCTGAGCGAGCTGAATGACCAAAACTTCCTCTCAACCAAGGGTAAGGAGAAGTTAGAGCAGGAGATTTCCTCGCAAATAATTGAGCAGCGAAAGAGCTTCTAAGCTACACTCGACTCCTTTTATGTCCATCTTGATCAAATTGTTCAAGTTCATATAGAAAAGGGGGAGATGGTTGCTGAAGATGCACTCAAGACGGTAAATCTCAACAAGGGATCTCTTCCAAGGCATTCTCATCTAATGCATCCTTTTAACAAAAGCAAGACATATCAGGATAAGAACAATATTATTGGATCTTCCTCTTCAGCGAATAAGAGATAGTTAGGCCATGATCTCAGTAATTGTAGAACTTGTAATAGTTCTTATTATAATCTTAGCTCAGGACATACTTAATGTACTGACTAAGTCTTTTTGAAATATTAATAAAATTACAAGTTCCTACCTCAAGTTAAGATCTTTTTAACTTTTTATGCTGAGTATGCTTTCTGTTGTGTATCTAACGTTGTAGTACAGGAAAACATACAAGAGACCAAACTTTTGAAGATAAAGCTAAAGTAAAACAATGTCCCAAGTCAAAGAAGAAATCCTTCAAGTGTGGGGTAGCTGAGCCGCTTGTAGAAGACTCACTCAGTATGGGGGAGCTCAAGCTAACTAAGGGAATTCACTATTCACCACTTTTCTACTGATAAGTTTAATAATTTTTTCACAAGATTTGGCTATATATTAAAGGCGCAAAAAACTTGTTCATGTAAAGTATAGGTGTTGTCAATACCTCTTATCAAATAGAAAAATGATGATAACTGCAAGTATACAGTTGTGATGTAGTTTTAAAAGATATCGAACCCACAGGGAAAGAACCAAGTCTAAAAATCAATAAGGAAGATAGAATAAAGAAAATAAAATAGATTTGATATTTTGGGTAGGAGGGTTAGAATGAAAAATGAGTAAATATAGATATGAAAGATTAGAGAATATATATATGTAGATTTTCCCTACGAAATAAGGATAGCGGAGAAAACATGCAAGTTCAACAAAGATGTTACGATTCACTAAACTAATCTAAAAGACTCGGTTCAAAATATCCAGATGCTCAATTATTCGCTGCAGAGCAACACATTAAATAACTTTTGTAAACCTAGCACAAATGAATTAAAACAATGATATAAACTTGGACAATGTCAATACATTGCTTAGTACGGGTCGCTCTCACATAGACACATTTAGCAAGTTACCATTCCAAAAATGCTGGCTCACTAAACAGTGTCATATCACAGATCCAGTGATTATACATGATATTGTTAACCCTGAAACTACTCTTAAAATTAACTCCAACTCATATAACTTGATTAATATGAGAGACTTAACACGAAATACACATTATGACACATATACATATCATAAACTTTGAAATAGAAAGTATAAGTAGAAAGCAAAGCAAAGTTGTAAGGTATGCAAGTGAAAGCTAAAGTTGATCAAATCGTATCCACTCTTTAATGGGAGTCATCAATTCTCGCAATTCCTGCGTCTACTTTGAATTCGATCTCGGCCCATTCAGAACCTCCGCTAGGATGCCATTCTTTGTGAATGTCGAACAAATGAATATTGAAGAATGAAAACTTTTATTGATAAGTGATTTGCAAGTACACTTATACAACAATTGAGCCAGAATATAGAGAAATCTAATGATCGAAACAAGGATTCGAATCACTTAAACATTTTCTCGCAAACACTTATGAACTTAGCGAATTCTCTATCTATACACACACTATATCTCTCTATTGCACTCTAATGTTTTCCCTCTACTTGTCTCTTGCTTGCACGAAATTGTAAGATTTGGAGCCCTATTTATAGAGTTCGAAGGGTTGCGTGTATCCATACGAAGAGTCATGTCCATTGGTGAATGATTGCATCATTTCATTGTGATTGGTTGAGAAGCTTCCATCTAATCCACAATGGATAGGAACCTTTTCATGATTGGTTGATTTCTAATAGGTGTCTATTTATTAGCGGTTGATGGTGGTTGATCATCATTATCTAGCGGTTAGTAGTTAAGAAGATTAAACCAGAAAATCGTCCAAGTCACGGCCATGAATCTTTGATTGGCATATTTCTATTTTGAAGAAGAACAAGTCGCGACCATGAATTGCATTTTTCTTCAGAATTCTCCTTGTAACTTCACCAATCTTTGACAGCTTTGATCCCAAGCCAAATCTTTAAGTTCCACGTACCTTTTAGCACCTTTTTCACTATTTTTTCATAGAATTCCACTTTAGATCATTTTACTCCCAAGATTTACCTAGTATATGCATTTGCATCAAAAATAACTACATACCACGTGAAATATTTTATATGAAGTATAAAAATGACTTAAATTATAGTGTTTAGTGTATAAAATTAATATGAAAATAAGTGTAATTATACACTTATCAGTCACTCAGCACCAGGGAGTTTTACATCGCTTTCAGGTATTCTATAATCTCTGAACTATAAATTTAATTAACTTCTTCTACTACCTAGTTTGCTATCTGTCGAAAATAGAGGAGATTGTAGAACCCAAGTTAATAGTATTTCACAGTACTGAGTAGTTTTGGAAATAACAAACTATCTAGGATAGTGAAATTAATTTAGTACTAAGTTTACTCTTAATTAGTAAAGCTGACTTGAGTCTATTCAAGGGAGAACAACTCAGTTTTGCTGGATGATTAATTAAGTTATGACTTAGAGTAGGAAAAGCTGAGTCTGTGCTAAGTACTAAGTAGTTTAGGATTACTTCACTCAGCTCGTGCTGAGTCCTGCTTTTATTTAATTAGAAGCACGTTCTTTTTGACACGTAGAGACTTAATGACACATTTTCTTCTAAAGTTGTATGTGAAGGAACAAAATATTCTTTAATTACTTTTTAGGAGAAAAGGTAATGAAATTAACGAAAATTCTTGTGGTCCTCACAATGCCAAAGTGTGTCAGTACGGATGTTAGAGATTCCTCGCTACAGTCTAAGTAAAGGGAATATTTTATTATGCACCGCGTCTCAAGTGTCTCCGCGTGAATTTGCCAATGTAAGCAAGTTCATCCAACAAGAAGACTTCATGTTGCATTCTATCACATCTCTGTTAGAACCAGATTGCTTGAAGATAAATGAGAATTTATCAATAGAATTTTATCACGCCTCAATGTTCAAGTTCTATCTCTAAACATCCTGGAATCTGTCTCCAACAAGAAGATTCAAAAGATTTGAAGAGATGAGAAATTGAAGATCAACAATATCATAAAGTTTATAATGGCTACGTCGTAGAGCTTTAAACTATAAATATAAGACTGGAGGAGACGTTCAAACTTGGTGAATCACTGTGAATTTCTTAAGAGCTAAAACTATGTGCAAATTACTCTAGCTTCCAAAGAAATTCCACTGCAAGCAATCAGTAAACATCAAATTCATATCTGTTTGTAATAGAGAGAAATTTCTTAGATTAACATTGTAAGGATTCAACGTTTCTATAAGTTGAATCCAGTTCACATTCTTAAATTAATCTGAGTGTCAGTTTGGGAAGGGCACCCAAACTGATTTGAGCGGTAGTTAGAAAGGAGGGTACTTTCAGTAATATTGTCTACCCACTATAAAGGCTTCTCCGCCTATTGAAGGAACGACTCACTAGTGGATTAAAGCTAGGAGACTCATAAGTGTATATTTAGACTTATTATCATGACATTTTCAATTATAAAACAATATGTTTTTGTTTCATTTTATACTTCATATAAAAGATTTCACATGGTATGTAGTTGTTTTTTATGCAAATGCAGAAACTAGGTAAATCTTGGGAGTAAAATGATCAAAGATGGAATTCTATGGAAAAAGAGTGAAAAACGTGCAAAATGATGCATGGAACACAAGGATTTGGCCTAGGATCAAAGCTATCGAAGATCGGTAAAGTTGCAAGAAGAATTTTGAAGAAAAGCATTATTCACGGTCATGACACCCATTCGTGGTCGTGACTTGTTATTCTTCAAAATAGAAAGTTGTCAACCATTAGTCATGATCATGACATGTGATTCGCGGTCCTGACTTGTGATGGTTATTTATTATATCTTATCAACTACCAACTCCCAGATAACAACAATCAATCACCATCAATTACCAGATGAAAAGACACCTTTTGGAAGTCAACCAATCATGAAAATGTGCCTTTCTATTGTGGATAAAGATAAGATTTTGCATAAAATCACAATGAAGTGATGCAAAACTTTGCCAATAGACATGATTCTTCATTTGTATAGATCCAAACCTTCGTACTCTATAAATAGGGTTCAAATCACACCAATTTGTGGGTTATGGTGCATGGTATGGCATGAATCGAAGGCACTGAATGATAGTATGCGTGTATAGATAGAGAGTGAAAATATTTACATTTCACTACATTCAAAGTCTTAGCAAGAAAAATGCATAAGTGATTCGATTCCTGATCACTATTTTTTTTTACACAAATTCGAGCATTTGTTGTATAAGTGTAATTGCAAAGCACTTATCAATAAAAGTTTTCATTCTTCAACATTCTTTTATTCGAAATTCACAAAGAATAGCATCCTAACGAAGGTTCTGTACGAGTCGAGACCGAATTCCAAGTAGACACAGGAATTGCGGGAATTGATGACTCCCATTACAGAGTGGATATAGTTTGATCAACTTTAGCTTTCACTTGCATACCTTACAATTTACTTTGTTTTCTGCTTATACTTTCTATTTCAAAGTTTATGATAAGTTTATGTGTCATGACAAGTATTTCATCTTGCGTTTTATATTTTACATTTTCTCTAGTCTGTTCATACATCTGTTTATTCATCATTCTATCATACAAGTAGTCCAACCCTCCAATATAAATTATCTTATTTCTTTTGGTCTGTAACTATAGTTGGTCTTAAGAACCGAATTCTTTCCCTATAGGATAGATTTCTTTTAAAACTACATCAAAATTGTATACTTGCAGTGGTCACCATTTTTCTATTTTGATAAGCGGTATTAACAACACCTGTTCGTATTTTGAACTTATATCTTATAGGTAGAGAAGTGGGGAACAAGGTTTTTTGCTTCATCATTGAATATAAAGCCCTCTAAATTAGCAAAGTCAAAACCTAGCAATCAGAGATGATATCCGGGGACTGGAGGTAGGCTAGGGGCCAAACCAGGATAAATCTCAGGTGTTGACGTTCTAACTTTAAGCATTAAGCTTGATCAGTGATCAGCTCATTCATCTCTCTCTCTCATTCATTATCCTGCTTGTTTTCTGATCTATGCTAAGTAAGTCTTACTCAGCTAAAGATTGAAGATAAATTGTGCCAGCAAAGCTGAGCAGTTTATACATTTTTATATCGCACTTAACATGCATACTCAGCATGCATATAAAAACCGAACTTGGTGATTAAAAATTAAAAAATCTAAAAGTAACAAAGATTAAGCATTCACCCCCTCTCTTCTGTTGTTAAGAGCCCATTTAAGGAACAACAATGATGATCACTCATTAGTAAGCCGAGTAGTCAAGATAGGATCCATCACTCCTAATATAGTGATAGAATGGCAGTTTTACCTTGAGGCTTCTTGTTGAAGTGATAAACTCATAAACCACTAATCAAAGCATGAGATTAATAGAATGAGTTTCTAGTCAATCTTAGTGCATAAAGGTGAGGTAGAGTTCTTCATGAACAAGTCAAATTCTGAGATAGCTATGGCTATTACATGAACTAACACTTTTTTTAGCTCAATAAACTGGATGGTATTTAACATGATAGAAGGAGTGTATTATACTAGTTACTATTGAAAAACTGGATCAAGTCACAGGCACGTAACATTCTGAGTATTGGAGGATCATACGTGTTTTCTAGAAAGCTCATTTGATTATCTAGAGTTACTTGGTTCTGTATCGGTCTTAAACACTGAGCCTAAAGGTACCCGAATGGGAAGCCAAATTTAGGTCAACCTGTAGCTGCTCTATACTTTGGGATCCTATCAGGTCAAACACATTAGGCCTTCATTAGACTAAATAAAGAATTTATAGACGGGGTCTATACCGAGAATAAAAGGGAGATTCAAGCTCATTTTAAATGCACAATTAATTGGTCATACCAAATAAATAAATGGAAGAGGAAAATATTCAACATGCGGAGCACGATAATTTTTCCTATTACGAGTGGGCCCAGCGAACACAGGTTATTCATGGGTAAGGGCCTACATTGCAGCCTCTCGAGAACCAAAAAAGTGCTAGTGGGTCTCTCGCATACACTAGCGCATGCTGGTGGGCTACAGGCCCGTAAGCACTAGTGAGCACTTGCATGGGCCTGCAATGCATGCCTACCAGCATATCGCAAGTTAGGCTTGTGGGAGGTCTCGCAACCCTACGCTTGCAGGCCAAGGTAAGCCCAAATTGGCTTGCCTTGCATAGCACACACAGCCTGCCTAAGCAAGTTATATTCACATGGGTTGGACTAGTGGAGCATGGAGCTCCTCGGTTGACCCACGTATGTGGGATTGATTTTCACCCATCCCACACTACTAAATGGGGAGCATTATTTTCTCCCCTTCTCTTATAAATAGGAGTCCTCCTACTCCTTATTTTGTACTTTAGCTTATACTTCCTTTTGAGTTTTGACTCCTTTTTCTTGCGAGTTTTTGCGAGATCATCCACAAGTTTCTCTAGCATTTTTGAGAATGATTTTGAAGGCTTATTCTTATTTTGGAAAAGAGCCTTTGTAGTTGTTTTCAGGTTGGTCTATGAGTGGTCTAGAAGTCACTTGTTGATTGATGAGTTCTCCCTCTATGTGAGGTTTTGGTCGGTGGGGTCCGTGTTGACTTTTCATAGAGGTTGTATTGGTTTGGAGGTACGTGTGGAGTTCTGTCCAATTGTTCTAAGGGATCACTACACAACTGCTGGTTGATTAAGATAGTAATTGAACATGCAAACTGGTAAGGTGAAATTTCAAAACTTAAAATTAACCCTAAAGGATCTCATAAGCATGCCATGATTGATATAATCTAAGTTGAAATGTTCCATAGATGCATATAGGTTTATAAAACTTATAAAACAAACCTATCATCTAAGTTAAAGGAATTACCAGTTAATGCATGCCTTCCTTTGGTGCGGCGCTCCCTTAGAATAGTATTCTCGTAGCACTAGCCTCCAATCTAGGATAGCCTCTATGTTTGATCCACACGGATCTTCACCAACCAAAACCTCCATTGAGGAAGAACCTATTTGTAGACAGTGCTGATTAATTAAGATTGTAATTGAACATGCAAACTTGCAAGGTGGAATTTCAAAACTTAAAATTAACTCTAAAGGATCTCTCTTAAGCATACCATGATTGATATAATCTAAATTGAAACATTCCATATATGCATATAGGTTTATAAAACTTATAAAAGAAACTTAGCATCTATAATAAGGGCATTACCATTTGATGCGTGTCTTTCTTTGGTGTGGAGGTTCCTTAGAACAATACTCCCCTAGCACTAGCCTCCAATCTAGGA
This sequence comes from Euphorbia schlechtendalii, assembly GCA_949673415.1. Classification (NCBI taxonomy): domain Eukaryota; kingdom Viridiplantae; phylum Streptophyta; class Magnoliopsida; order Malpighiales; family Euphorbiaceae; genus Euphorbia; species Euphorbia schlechtendalii. Next base: position 11,848 of record CATIWQ010415563.1, on the reverse strand, counting down.
AAACCTCTATGATTGATCGACATGGATCTTCACTGACTAAAACCTCTGTTGAGGAAGAACCCGTTGGTACATAGCAGCTGCTAGACCACTCTAACACCAACCCGAAAATATTAACTAGGAAGGCTCACTTCAAAATATAAAAAGCCTTCTAAAGAATTCTTACCACGTTAGAGAAATTCATGGACGATCTCACAAAAAGCTCGCAAGGAAATATGTCAAACTCAGAAGGAAGGTTGAGTTGAAGTGAAGTGAAAAGGAGAATGGGGGCAGCTATTTATAAGAAGAAGGGGAGCTGAGAGCTGTTGGTTAATCAAGATAGTAATTGAACATACATAGGTTGCAAGGTGAAAATTTAAAAACTTAAAATTAACTTGAGGATCTCCTAAGCATGCCATGATTGACATAATCTAGGTTAAAACGTTCCATAGATACTTTTAGGTTTATAAAACATATAAAAGAAACCAAGCATCTAAAGATTAAAGTATTACTAGTTGGTGCGTGCTTGATCTCTCTTTTGGTAGCGGCGTTCCCTTTGAGCAATTCCGACGGCACAAGTTTCCAAATTAGAAGAGCCTTTATGACTTAATCCACACGGATCTTCACTGACCAAAACCTCGAAGAGGTAGAACCTATCAATTGATAGCAGTTGCTAGACTACTCATAAATCATCCCAAAAATCAAAATCAAAATCTCACTTAAATTTTGATCCTTATAAAAGAACTCTTCGATTTCTTTGGAGAAACTCTTGGAGGATCTCGCACATAAAAGAAGAGGAGAATAGAAATCAGAGAGAAAGCAAGCTCAAAGCTTTTGGGTGTGTGTGAATTAATGAGGCTTTAAAGCTTATTTATAGGGAAAAAGGAGTGATAGACTCCCCATAAAACTCTACATGGGATGGGATAAATCCCATCTCATGTATAGCGGGTTAACCGTGTAGGTATAAATACTCGCGGGACCCGTGACTGCAATAAGGTAAGCCCACGCAAGCTAAGGCTTACAAGCTTGCACGTAGGCCGCACTAGCGCTGCCTTACTACAATGCTCGCGATTTGCAACCCGCGAGCTCGTTGGCTCCTAGGGCTGCCACGCACGCCCCACTTTGAACAACCCATGTTCAGTTTGGGGCCCACTCGCAATGGGAAAAATCCCTTGCTCGCTTCATGTAACCTTTTCCCTATCTGTTCATTAAATCTGTTAATTATTAATTTGATTAAATTAATCAATAATTCTTCTCACTGATTTCTCAACTTGCATTTTCGGTAAAGACCTAGTCCATAGGTTCTTTACATGGTCCGATAAAGACCAAAAGTGTGTGGCCTCATAGGAACCCAAATTATAAAGCCTATAAAGGTTAACCTAAACTTGGCTTCCCATCTGGGAACCTTTAGGCTCAGTGTTCCTAACTGTTTATAGAACCAAATAGCTCTAAACGATCAAATGAGCTTTCTAGCAAAGGCGTATGATCCCCCGATACTTGGAATGTCACATGCCTGTGACTTGATCCGGTTCTGCAGTTGTGAGCATAGGATTTTCTACCAGCTCACACATTCAATGATGATGGCTTTTTAAGGATTTTATCCTTGAATCACACAATTTTCGAGTATCCCGATGCATCTTAATGGGAATCCTTCTCGTCTCAAAATTCAAAATGACACTTTTAATAATAATAAAATTATTTAATTTTATTCAGATAATAATTAAAAAAAATAATAAAAGAAATAAAAAAAATACGTAAAACATGACCGAAAACCATATCCGGGGGCCCGCATCGCCAAAGGCGGGCGAGGTAACCTCGCCAAGCAAGCCTCGCTAAGTTTTGGTGAGGCATGAGCCTCGCCAGGCAAGCCTCGCTAAGTTTTGGTGAGGCATGAGCCTCGCCAAAGGGCTTGGCAAGGTTGCCTCGCCAAAGTCTTTGACGAGGCCGAGGCTCCCTCGCCAAGCTTTGGCAAGGCTGCCTCACCAAGCTTTGGCGAGGCACGTGGCCTCGCCAAAGTCCTGGTGAGGGGTCTCACCGGACCTTTTTTCCAGTGAGTCCCCTTGTCGGAAAATCTTACCTTTTTTGGATTTTTTGGGATTTTCATATAAATAGTCGGGTCTTTTTTGATTATCAGGATCCCGAAAATTATCAGATAAAATATAGCTCTACAATTACCTAATTTCCAAGAACAAAACGAACTGTTTTTTTGACATCCTACACAATTTTTTTACCGAAACATAAAGGACGAGGAGGATTTTCAACGACCAATCGGATATCTTCGAAGTGGATTCGTTCCGTAAGGATAAGCCTCTGAGTTCCTAGAACTGCAATTCTCGTGCTTTCAGTGTTTAATTTCTTCTTTTGATTTAATCTATGAACCTAGAATTTATATCATTTTATTTTATTTCAACTGCTGTAATTCTTCTTCATCTTTTTCTTTATTAAAAGAAGATGTATGTTAGAACACCCCCATGAAGGGAATAAAACAAATTCCCGGATAACAGCCCTCACCAATTTACCATGCGAGCAATTTCATTAATTGAAGTGAGCAACCAACATGCTAATAAAACAAACTATTTTATTTAAATAACAAACACAATATCGTGATTGAATTTTTTTTAGGCCACACGGGCCTCGCTAAATTCAAAATCGAACATGCGTGTTATACCATGTGCTAACCTTTGTGGATGCAGGTAGATTAGGATTAGATGTATGTTTAGGATTTTAATTTTCCTTCGGGTATCGCAATTTCAATTTTTTTAGGAAATGTAATTAATAGGTTAGTGGGCGGTTGCATCCCCTGATTTTTTAAAGCTTTGTAATTTTATTTTCCGCATTTACTTTCCACATTTACTTAATGCTTTGTGGATGGTTTATTTTTCCACTTTATGGATGGTTTATTTTACAAAACGAGAATCATGCATTTAAAATCAAAAACGAACTAAGTGCAAATATGTATGATCAAAAGAACATGGTTTTCTGTAGATGTAATTTAATGTGATCTAGGGAGAAATAAGCAACTTATCCCGGACCCGAATCTCTATGTCTTGGTGGGTAGTCCCCCGGACGTTAAGCCTCATAGGACTCTAATTCCTGGAAAGAGCTAATCCAAGTAGCGACTCCACACTAAGAGATGGTGGATTTTGGTTCGAACCGATCTAAAATTGTTTTCGCCCTCTCTTTCAACCTTTTTTTCCCAAGTCCCTAACCCGGTGCTCCTTTTTCAAACACCCCGATGGACTACGCCTCTCATTCCGCGCCCTCTCGGCCCACCGCTTCGTGTCGCCCGCTCACAGTGGCGTCTCCGCTGGGGATTTTTTCTAAAACTTATTTTTTCAAAGGTTTTAGATTTTGGATAAGTGCCGAAAATTATTGAAAACATTATTCTATTTTCTCTTAATTTTGACATATTAATAATAACGCATTGCAGTAGAAGGGATTAGCCCATAAGTCTAAGGTAATACTTGAGCGAGTGGAGCACTTATTGCCATATCGCATGTACCTCCCTTGTTAGAACCTATTTGGGGAGAGGTTTGGACTGTATTTCAGTGGAACAAGAACCTTCTACATCAGCAACCCATTTATAAACCCTCATATAAATAAGTCCTAGGCATTTTCCCTAGGGTGTTACCCAAACACGCGATCATGCATTATATTTTCCTGCAGGTGTGCTCCTTAGTATCCTCGCGATACTAAGATGAACCAAACTTAGGATAGAGACTAGCCAAAAACCCTATGCGCGGGAGTTCTATTGTTGGAAGAAAGATATTGTGTGCTATGTGCTAAGTGTTTACTGCTTTTTGATTCATCATGCATTGTACAAATGTGCCATGCTAACCACAAATTTTCATGCAGACACTTAAAAGCACACACTCATGATACTAAACATGGTTTGATGTCACTCATACGTAGGAACTTAGTAGACACTCAAGATCATGTCACCTTAGGATAACCTGAAACTAACTAAAATCATGTTGCATCACTCACCAACATTTTTGCACGATATCCACATAACATCCGACTCATAAAATGAACTTACCAGAATCCTGGCACGATGCCCATTTGGCATCCAAAATACCACCCTTCTGGAGCACCCATATACACCAAAAGCCTACACGAGGCAAACATGAACATAAAAGATATCCTAGTTGATGTCTTAACCCTACTTTTCACCCAAAATATTCATGCATCGCTATATACCTTTTGTGATGATGTCCACTGACATCTAAAGCCCCACCCCAATGGGGCAAAAGAACCAAAACATTCATCTATATACTGCATACGGTAGTTATTTCCATAAATTTTTTTATCACTTTTCGTTAGGGTATGTCACACTAGTCACCCGAACACCAAGAGAACTAACTTTAGTTCTCAAACCTTTGACTTATCACCACACATATAGTTAGGTCACTTCATTTCACATTGTCCCTATGATAGAGTACGGATCTCAAAACCATTGGACCTTCATCTATCTCATGGACTAACGATTCTGCTCTTTTTGTGTGTGATTTCCATCTCGCATCATAGCACGCTAACCCTTTTTTCGCAGCCATAACATTAAACATCTCACGCATCATGATTTTACATGCATTCCCTAATAATCTCCTTGTGTGTGTTAGCTAGGAAAAAGCCACTTTATCAGAAAACTTGAAACAGGGCTTCTGCCCGGCTGATCCGTCTATCTCCAGTCACTGCACATTAGGAAGGAATTCCATATACCGAATCTAGCTCGAATTCAGATCAAGATAGTCCTCGCAATTTTCGCAACATGTCTAATCAGTAGGAAGAGAATGTGATTAATGAGCAAACTCTTGGGGTGGCCCAGAACCCGCAAGTAAATCAATCATCGATGAGCGCCGAGATTGTTGCAACTATGAACGCTTTTGCTAATAGTGACCAATTTGCATCAATCCTCAATTACCACACTAGAATTGGGAAGCCTAAGTAGAGGGCAAATGATGTGGTACAAAATGTTAGTGGTACAATCCTACCGAGAGGACCGTCATCTTCCACTGCTGTATTCCCGAGTTCTGCAGCAATCGCCCCTAACTTCTATCAGTACAGTTCTGGACAGAAGTAGCCATAGACAGTGTATGAGCCATAGGTGGGTGGCCAATTCTTCCAAGGACAACCAGGGCATGCTTCTTTCAGCCCAAGGGCAGTGGGGTCTTTAGAGATTAGGCCCTCTTCTAATTACATTCCCTTTAATCAAGGGATGGCTCAGCCTACAGTGCCCAGCTGGGGCGGACCCTCTTAGACAGTCCAGGGTCAGGGGTAATATTACCAGAATTCATAGTATGGAGGTTTCTCAGAGGCCCTAAATAGTATCCTTCAATAGCCTGGAATGGCTAAACTCTGGAGACAGTTCTTAGCCACTCATGTGCAGGGGCAGAGGGGTGCAATCCCAGTGCAACCCATAGTTGGAGATGAGGATACTTTACCACCGACCTTTGCTATGCCTCAATTTGAGAAGTACACAGGCAACACCGATCCTCATGCGCATATTGTGGATTATCAGAATGTGATGAGGGCTTTGAGAATCAGTGATCGAATGATGGTGAAACTGTTTATTGTTATGCTGAGAAGCCCGGTAAATGAATGGTATAGTCATTTACCGGTAGACATAGCCTATGATTGGGGATGTCTATCCTAGGTAATGGTGGACCATTATGGGTTCAATACTCTGATAATCACCATGATGCAGAATCTGGAGGCGGTGAAGCAACAACCGGGGGAGAACTTCAAACCCTATTTTGAGATATGGATGGCTACGCAAGTGCGCTTATAGTCTCACCTATCTTTGCCAGAAATGATCGTAAAGCTCTTAGATGGTGCACTGCCATCTTACGCAAAGAGGCTGGGATCTGAGACTTTCCATAGCTACCAATAAGTTTTCGTGAGGGTTGAGAAGATCGAACGCTATGATTCCATGGAGGCAGAAATGGGGTAGCAGGTTGCTGTACCCTATTACAGAAAGAATGATTCCAATCCGGTGTAGGTGAAGGCGAAGTAACCGGCATTACAATTGGTGAATGAAGAGAAGGTAGCCGCTGTTAGGTTACCAAAGGAAGAATATCATGGCATCTCGCCATATGCTGCTAACTTGGGATTCTTGTTCACCAAGTTGCTTGAACTTAATCAGTTGGAGAGCTTGAAGAAGCATGTCCCTCCCAGGCCAGAAGAGAAGAACAATTACTGCCATTATCATGTAGTCGTGAGACAACGTACAAATAATTGCAAGGAGCTACTGAAAGCTATTCAGAAATTGGTGGCTGATAAGGTCATCCATGAGCCTGCGTTTAAGCCCAGCACGAAGAACAACCCTTTACCAACTTTTGAGGCAAGGGTAGGAATGATTAACTCAGGCTTAGAAGAGCGGAAGGTTCTAAACTACCTGTTTGAAGGGCTTGGAGAATTCATGATGATGGTGGGGTTGGGAATCGATCCTAGTCGAGTTTTGAAGATGCTGGAGGAAGAGTCGAATCGTCGAGGGTGTGGGGGTAAGATTAAAGCTGTTGAAATCAACTTTGCTGGGATGCCGGTATTTATTGGCCAGAAACCTACGTCACTTCGCGTAGGGAGAGAACAATCAGGAGAAGCATCGGCCGGCAAAGAAGAGGAGTATGTGAAGGCGATTGAGTTGGGGATGGACTTAGACGACGTGATGGAAATACTTGAATCTAAGTCAAGAAATCAAGTGATTAGAGAATGAGAAGAAGTCCCGAGGGCTAATTTAACTTAGCCGGTATGTCAGTTTTCAACGGGAATGACTCACCGTCTTCCCACTTATCCAAGTTCTATATCCTATGTCGAGTGCAGGGCCTCTCTCAAAACATGATAGCTACACTGTTTCCATGCTCACTTGCAGGAGTAGCAAGTCAGTGGTATGAGATGCAATCAATTGAAACCAAGAGCAATTGGAACTACATCTCTGCAGAGTTCCAGACAGAAATCACATTTTTAGAACCTCCGAAACAAACCATGTGAGATCTTCTCGCTTGTGTACAGAAGGAAGGAGAAACGCTCACCGGCTACATAAAGCTATGGATGTTTATCTATCTAGTGCTGGTGCAAAGACCATCTGAGCTTTCTACAGTACAATTGATAATAGGTGGTTCCCGAGATTGGTATCGCTATCATTTGTCAAGGCTGGCAGTCCCAGATTTTTATGAGTTATCTTTTCATGCTCATCATCTTGACAGGGAGATAATGACCAGACATCATAGTGTTCACGCACTAGGATCAGGGATACCCACTGATTCTATTCTAGCGATGCTATCTCGGTCTAACCCGATGGTGAATGCAGTGGTTGATGAAGATGAAACCACTAAGGATGATCCTTTAGTAGAAGTGTTCTCAGTAGAGGAAGGAGAAACACGGAGGGATGCAATAAAGGTGGAATCCGGGAAAGCACCAACCAGGGTGCCCATTGATCTTTATGCATATATCCCTAAGTTGAGAAGGAAGAGGAAACCTAAAGAAGGAACCTCGGCTGAGGGAGAGATCATTTTTGGTGGGAAGAAGCCCATAAACTTGGATTCTTACAAAATGAAGGGGTGACGCGACCAAGCAGAGGATAGATACAACCAGTACCCTTGGGTCAATTCCATGGAAACAAGAGTGATGGAGAATGGAATACTAAGGGTTACTCGGAGTGGCAGAGTTTTCAGAAGGGATGAGACTGTATAGCTCAATGACTCCAAGCTAGAGGAAATAGCGAGGGAACAGCCCGAGCCACCTCTACCCCCAAAGGTAGATGAAGACATGCTAGACATAGACCCTCTGGTAAATCAGTTGAAGGGAACTCAGGCCAAATACAGTATCTGGAGGTTGCTTGAGACTTCACAAAAGCATAGGATGGGTTTAGTTAAGAGGTTGATGGAGATGCCTGCCACGCCTACGACCTTAGTGATCAAGATGTGTGCCATCGGGGAAGGAATTGCTCCCCCTCAAATGCCATCCATAACTTTTAATCAATCAGAGCTACCGCAGGAACTAGGACTACATAATCGGGCCTTATTTATTAGGGTTCAAGTTTTCGATCGCGCGATACCATGTTTAATGGTAGATGATGGCTCAGCTCTCAATCTCTATCCTCTTAAGGTCCTACCTCACCTAGGGCTAAGGAAGGATATGCTTGCCAAATCTGACATGGTAATCCGAGCCTACAATGACTCGAAGAGGGGTTTAGTAAGCAGCTTTGAAGCAGAGGTCACCGCTGGAGGAGGGACCTCCAACGTGAAGTTCACTGTGCTAGATATTCTAATAACTTATTAGTTGCTTCTAAGCAGGCCATGGATCCATGCAATAGGGGCAGTCCCTTCTACTCTACACTAGAAGATAAAACTTATTCATAAAGGGAGGCTGGTGACGATCGAGGCTGATGAGGAATCAATGATGGTGGCTGCCGCATTTGAGGGAGAACAATGCAAGGGCTGAGGGTAGCAATGGCCATTGAAGAAAAAAGAAGGGCGTGGAACCCCAAAGGGATATCATTTTTCCCTAGAAGCCTTAGAGCTCAAATGAAGAAGTAGGGTTTTATCCCTGGAAAAGGGTTAGGGAAATATCATCAGGGGATTATCAGGGCTATCGAACCTATTCTTATCACACCTAGAGTAGGTCTGGGTTTCACCCCCTAGCATTAAAATGTACAAGCATAAACGGCCCATATTCTGTAACATGGTAAGCGTCTACGAGGCGGAAGGTACTAAGGCATATTTGGGAGAACTAGAACCAACGATCCTGAACGGAAAAGAGGTCAAGTGGCTCGAGATATTCAACGATGTCTTTTACTTCAAGACCGGTAAGTTGATTGAACCCCCCATTGATGCTGATCTAGAAGAGAAACCAATCCTAGCGGTAACCCCGATCGAAGAATCTGGAAAGGGTAAAGTACTGGAGGATGAGATGGCAGCTTTCACTAAGGCTGTTAACGAGCTGATGAAAACAGGCGATGTGAGAGATCAAGATCTACTAAGCATTATTAAGCTCCTCACTGAAAAGCTGATGCAGACCACTCTTGAGGTAGAACCTACCACTGACACACCTGCTGCTGCAACAATTGAAGCCCTTCCGCTTGTGGAGGAGGAAATTGATGATGTAATAATGAACATTTCTGATGTTTTTGACAATTTTGCCTACGAGGCTCATTCAATGAAGTATGACAATTTTGATTACTTGTTTGATATTCTGCCTGACGGCACCATGTATTCATATGATCATACACATAACGTCTTTAACATTCATGACACATCATTAAATGAAATTAACTTGGGTATAAATGAGTCACCAAAAATGGTGACAATTTCCAATGATTTGACTTCTGAAGAAAAAAGAGAGATCACGAATGTACTTAAACGATACGTGGTAGCATTTTCTTGGTCATATCAGGACATGCCTGGAGTGGATAGACAGATCGCAGAACATCGTATCCCAACTAACCCTCGGATCAAGCTGGTAAAATAAAAATTGCGTCGATTAAGGCCTGAATGGCTAGAAAAGGTCAAGGATGAACTGGCAAAGCAGATTGAAGCTAAATTCTTAGAAGTGGTTGAATACTTGATGTGGCTAGCCAACATTGTCCCAGTGGCAAAGAAAGATGGCAAGGTCAGAGTATGTGTGGACTTCAGGGATCTGAACAAGGCCTCCCCAAAGGATGATTTCCCCCTACCCCACATTGATGTACTAATCGACAGTGTAGTAAGGGCAGCCATGTATTCCTTCATGGATGGCTTCTCAGGCTATAACCAGATACTAATGGCAATAACCGACAAGATTAAGATAGCATTCATCACTAAATGGGACACTAGGGAGGAGCATCTAGCTGTCCTAGACAAGTTCCTCACCAGAATCGAGAAGTACAATCTGTGCCTGAACCTAAAAAAGTGTGTATTCGAGGTTACATCAGGGAAGCTCCTAGGGCATATAGTCAACCAAAAATGAATTGAGATGGATCCTGATAAAAGCAAAGCCATTAGGGATATACACGCGCAGAAAATTGAAAAAGAAGTCCGGTCTTTCCTGGGCTCTCTACAGTATGTAAGCAGATTTATCACCAGGCTCATTACCATTTGTGAGCTAATCTTCAAACTATTATGAAAGGACCAACCAGTGGTTTGGAACGACTAGTGCCAAGTAACATTTGACAAAATCAAACAATAATTGTTAAGCCCACCCATCCTCTGCCCATCAGAACCTGGAAAGCCCCTGATCCTATACCTAGTAATTGAGGAGTCATCGGTTAGAGCCATGCTGGTGCAAGAACACGAAGCCAGAAGCGAACATGTAATGTACTACTTGAATGAGAAATTACTCGAGTATGAGTCACGCTACACCTTGGTAGAGAAAATCTGCACCATGATGGTTTGGTTGACAAAGAAGCTACGACATGACTTCCAATCTTATCATGTAAAAGCCGTCGCAAAGATAGACCTGATGAAGTACTTATGCCAATTGCCAACACTAGCCAGAAAACTCTCCCGATGGTTACTGCTAATATCTGAATTTGACATCTAATATGTGACAAAAAAAGTCATTAAGGGATGAGCAGTCATTGAATTTTTGGCAAATCATCCCTTGGACTCTGATTATGTTGAAAATCTAGAATTTCCCAATGAAACTAGCATTGATAGAGGATGTCGGTGCAGAGTGGAAAATGTTCTTCGACGGTGCAATGAACAGAAATGGAGTAAGCCTAGGAGTTGTATTGATAACACCACAAAATGAAGTTATACCCCTTTCTAAACGGTTGGAATTCCTAATAACAAACAACGGGGCAGAATATGAGGCTTGCCTTTTTGGGTTAGAGGCACTTCGAAAAGCATGGGCAAATGAAGTATCGGTTAAGGGAGACTCGGCTTTGGTTATTAAACAAGTCGTTGGTGATTGGGAAATAAGAGAAGAATAACTCCGTCCTTACGTGGAAGCAGTATGGAAAATCTCACAAAAATTTTCCAAATGCATCTTCAAACATGTGCCCAGGGATGAAAATCAAATGGCAGATGTGCTCGCTACATTAGCATCAATGTGGGAGGGTCCTAGAACTCAATCAATCAAGCCTGTTATACTGCAAATGGCCAAAGAGCCCTTCTACTGTCACCTAGTGGAAATGGAGGATCAACAAGCTATTGAGAATTAGTCCTTCGACATCTTCAAATTTTTGCAGACCGGGTAATACCCAGAAGGCGTAACAGACTCTGAAAGAACCTCATTACGGTGATTAGTGACTCAGTTCTGCCTAGTTGAAGGGGACCTATTCAAATGAACATCAGAAGGAATGCTATTGAGATGTCTCACAGAATAGGAGGCACTATTGGTAATGTGATAAATGCACGCGGGAGACTGCGGTCCACACATGAATGGGGTAGCACTGGCTAAGAAAATACAACGTCAGGGATATTATTGGACAACAATGGTCATAGACTATGTATCAGAAGTACAAAAGTGCCACGAGTGCCAGATATATAGTGATATCAGTCATCTACCCCCATCCGAACTCCATAGCTTATCTACTCCTTAGTCATTCTCAGCATGGGGAATCGACATTATTAGTGAGATTTGGCTAAACTCAACTAATGGACATCGATTCATTATAGTAGTAGTTGACTACTTTTCGAAATGGGTGGAAGTCGAATCTTACACCAACATCATCGCTAAGAAGATGGCCAAGTTCATAGAAAAGCATATATTCGCCCGATATGGCATCCCACATCACATCGTATCGGATAATAGAGTTCAATTCCAAGGAGCCACATCAGACCTAATGAGGAAATATGGGATTGAGCACCATCAATCATCACCATACAGGCCACAGGCTAATGGGGTAGTAGAGGCAGCCAATAAGGTGATTAAGAAAATCTTGAGCAAGATGGTC
>CATIWQ010415528.1:0-13409 GCA_949673415.1 Euphorbia schlechtendalii | reverse complement strand
CCGTCCCCCGGACGTTAAGCCTCACAGGACTCTAATTCCTGGAAAGAGCTAATCCAGGTGGCGACTCCACACTGAGAGACGGCGGATTCGGGTTCGAACCGATCTTAAACATTTTCACCTTTTTCTCTTTTTAACCTTTTTCCCGGGTCCCAGACCCGGTGCTTTTCCTTCATCAATTTTCAAACACCCCGGTGGACCGCGCCTATGAACATCGCGCGCTCTCGGCCCACCGCTCCGTGTCGTCCGCTCACATCAACCTAAATGCCTCTAGGGCATACATCATGTCTTACAAACTCCCACTTGCAATAGAGCTGATTTCCCATGTGCTTAATGCCATGCTCATTAACATGATGGGCAAGCTTAACTTGAGTCAATGGTTTCATTAGCCCATCCACTAGATTCTGATCCGTAGGGATGTATTCTAAGCTTATATCCTCTCTATCTACTATCTCTTGAATGAGATGTTACTTTTTGAGTACGTGTTTGTTTCTCTAACGAGACCGTGGTTTCTTTGAATAAGCAATAGTTCCATTGTTATCACAATAGACCACTGTTGGATTTACAGTGATGGACACCTTATCGAGATACCAATAAATCCCTTAAGCTAGACAGCTTGCTTCGCTACTTCATAAATAGCTATATACTCAGATCTAGTGGTTGAATCAGTAGTTGCATCTTGTTTGAAATTTTTCTAAACAACTACCCATTCGTTTAACATAAACAAATAACCTAACAAGGACTTGTAATCATCCTTGTTAGATTGAAAACTCACATCAGTGTATCCCTTCATGGAGAGATCACTTTCTCCATAAACTAAAATCATATCCTTAGTCCTTCGTAAGTACTTGAGGATAGTTTTAACGGCCATCTAGTGCTTCTCACCTGGATAAAATTGAAATCTGATCATGACACTCAAGATATGTGAGACATCTGGCCGAGTGCATACCATAGCACACACGATGGATCCTATCATCGAAGCATAGGGTATTCCTTTCATGTGCAGTCTCTCCTCTTGTGTTCTTAGACACTCAGATTTAGAAACGTCAATCCTGTGAGACATGGCAAGGTAACCCTTTCTTGACTACTCAAGGTTAAATCTAGCAAAAACTTTATCTATGTATGTACTTTGAGAAAGACCTAGTAACCTCTTAGATTTATCATGGTAGATCTTTATACTAAGTATAAAAGCTACTTCTCCAAGGTCTTTCATGGAGAACTTCTTTGACAAACCATGATTTAACTATCTGAAGAAAAGGAACATCATTTCCTATTATTAATATGTCATTGACATATAATACAAGGAAAATGACCACACTCCCACTAACCTTCTTATATATAGGGCTTAATAGAGTTTGCCACAAAACAAATTTCTTGGATTATCTCATCGAACCTAATTTTTCAACTCCTTGATGCTTGCTTAAGTCCATAAATGGAACTTTGTAACTTGCATACCTTCAAGCCATTCTGAGATGTAATACCTTCAGGTTCTACCATACATACATCTTGATCGAGGTTCTTGTTAAGGAACATAGTTTTTACATTCATTTTCTAGATCTCATAATCATAATGAGCAGTGATGGAAAGGAGTATCTTGAAAGACTTTAGCATGGCTACTATTGAAAATGTTTGATCATAGTTTATGCTTTCCATTTGACTATAAACCTTTGTGACTAGCCTTACTTTATGGGTAATTACATTACCATCCATGTTGGTTTTCTTCTTAAAAACTCACTTGCATCCTATGGGCTTAATCCCACTTGGAGCATCAACCAAGTTCCAGACTTGATTTTCATACATGGAGTCCATCTCTGACTTCATAGTTGTAAATCATTTATTAGTCGTTGAGCCTTCCATTGCCTCCTTGTAATTCTTTGGCTCATCATCTTCCATAAGAAAAATGTGCTTATCATCAGTGTTGAAATAATCGTATCTCTCAAGAACTATTAGAACCCGACCAGACTTATGCAATGTCGGTGTTACGGTAACCTACAAAGAGACACCTATTATACTTAGCACCTAACTTATTTAAACTTATCCTCTTTACATAAGCATGATATCCCAAAACTCTCAAGTGAGAAAGAGATGGTTTCTTACCATACCATATTCAATACGGTGCTTGATCAACTGATTTCTAGGGAACTATGTTAAGAATATAAATTGTACTCTCAAGTGCATAACCCCAAAAGGATCTTTTGAGTTCTTCTAAGCTCATTATGGACCAAACCATATTAAGTAGGGTTTTATTCGTACTTTCTGATACTCCATTGTGTTGGAGGTGTATAAGGAGGTATCCATTGGGATAAAATACCATTATCCATTAGATAATCCTAAAACTCTTAGCTTAAGTATTCACCACCTTAATCAGATCGAAGGGTCTTGATACTTTTCCCAACCTGTTTCTCTACTTCAATTCTGAATTCTTTGAATTTCCAAAAACTTTCTGACTTATGCCTCAAAAGGTATAAATAACCATACCATGATTAATCATCGATAAAAGTTATGAAGTAGACAAAACCTTCATGTGTCTTAACACTCATTGGACCACATACATCAGAATGTATTATTTCCAAAGTACTCGTAGCACGTTGACCCTTTCCTGTGAAAGGTTTTTTTTGCCATCTTTCCCTCTAAGCTAGGTTCGCATGCCCCATAGGATTCCCATTCCATTGGACCCAAGTCACCACATTTATTTAACATAGTTAAGCAGGTCTCATTTATATGGCCCAGATGACAATGCCACAAGTATGGAGAATTCTCATTATCTATCTTCAATTTCTTAGAAATGCCCATATTTAGTATTTCAGTTTTAGTATCTAGAACATAAATGTCATTCAAACACATTCCATAAGCATCAAGAATATTATCACTCTGAATTTGACAATTATTATTTGAAAATAAAATCCCAAATCCTTCTGTTGCTAAACACGCAACATAAATTATATTCTTGGTAATGACAGGAATGTAATAGAAATTGTTCAAAACTAAAACAAGGCCACTAGGGAAACAAAGATTATATGTCCCTACAACTATTTCAGCAACTCGTGCTCAATTTATCTCTTTGCAAGCCTCACACTGTTCCGCAACCCCCTGCACTTAAGTATAGATATGAGTACCAAAACTAGTATCCAATACCCATTTAGACTCATAAGGAACTGTAGAGAAATTCTTCATCATGAACATACCCGAAGTAGATGCCTCACTTGGACTCTTCTTCATTTGTTCAGAAATCTGAACCATGCAGTCTTTCTTCCAGTGGCATGACTTGCCACACCAGAAGTAGACATTTATAGTTCCTTTCTTACTTTTTTCTTCTTACTGATTTTCTTCTTGGCACTCAGACCCTTTTCCAAAATGGGACCCACCCTTGGAAGGTTTGGTTTTCTCAACCAAAAGTAAAGTCTTTGGATCCTTTCAAATCTTAGGCTCTACTATTTTCAGCATGTTAACCAACTCGGATAGTGTAACAAAAATATTGTTCATATAATAGTTAGTTACAAATTATGAGTAAATATCAGTTAATGAAGCAAGAATGAGATCCACACATAGTTCGTGATCCATCACAAAACCTAATCAGGTTAGCTTCTCTATATAACCCAATAGTTAAGGAGCATGTTGAGGTGCAAAAGTGTCATCCTGCATCTTTATTCTAAATAAGAGTTTTGATGTATCAAATCTCTAGGACCTGGCCTACTCTAAAAAGAGCTCCCAAAGTTGGAGAATCATAGTGTCTAAATCCATACTCTCAAGCTATTTCTGAAACTTAGAATTAATGGTTGCCAACATTATACATGTTGTGGTTTTACAATCCTTTCCATGCTTCTCCCATGCCTCATGTTCATTAGTATCAACATCAGGTTCGTTAGGGAGGGGCTCATCTAAAACATAAGCTATCCTTTTAAATCTAAGGACTCTCCTCACCGCCTTGAACAAATAAGTAAAGTTTGAACCATCTAGTTTGTTATCAAGAACTGAGCGAAGGTTTATGTTTGGATTCATTGTTCAACCTAGAAATAAGATAGAAATTGTTCATACATTAGTATATATACATGCATTTAATATAAGGTCTTTAATTAAACACATATTTCCTACTATTTTATCAACATTCAAATAGCCCCTTCTATTGAATTTGGGGAAAACCTAGTCAAGCCAATTTTCCTTAGTAACCAGTACAATACACTCCTTCTATTAGGTTAAGTACCATCCAATTTATTAAGCTCAGATAAAATGTTAGCTCATGTAATAGTCATAGCTATTATGGAATTAGACTTGTTCACGAAGAACACCACTCGCTTTTATGTATCGAGATTGACTAGAAACCCATTATATCAATCCCATACTATAATAGAGGTTTATGAGTGTGTCACTTCAACAAGAGGCCTTAAGGTACAACTCCCTTTATATTGCTGGTAAATTAAGACTGTTATTGAATAAGCAACATAGCAAGGAAGAATTTCAAAACTTAAAATTAACCTAAAGGATCTCCTAAGCATGCCATGATTGATATAATCTAAGTTAAAACATTCCATAGATGCTTATAGGTTTATAAAACTTATAAACCAAACCTAGCACCTAAGTTTAGGAAGTTACCAGTTAACGCGTGCTTCTTTTTCTCTTTTGGATGCGGCCCTTACAACAATTTGGCAAAACTTCATTAGAATGAGCCTCCAAACTAGGATAGCCTCTATGAATGATCCACAATTTGGACCCTAGTTTCCACATTTGTGTAACTTGGTTAAGCGAGTCTCATTTATAAGGCCTAGATGGAAATGCTGTAAGTATGAGGATTTCTCATTATCTAATCTCAATTTCTTAATAATATTCATATTCAGAATGTCAGTTTTAGTATCCAGAACATAAATGTCATCAACAGATATTCCACAAGCATAAAGAAAATTATCGAGCAGAATTTGACATTTATTATTAGAAAATAAAATTTCAAATCCCTCTGTTGGTAAACACGCAATAGAGATAATATTCTTAGTGACAGTAAGAATATAATAGCAATTGTACAAAACTAAAACTAGGCCACTAGGCAAACGAAGGCTATATGTCCCTACAGCTGTTGCAGTAACTCATGCTCCATTTCCAACTCTTAGGTTCATTTCCCTCTTTGCAAGCCTCCTACCTTTAGCAATCCCTGCATAGAAGTAAAGATATTAGTACCACACCAGTATCGAATACCCAAGTATACTCATAGAGAATTGTAAAGAAACTCTCTATCATGAACATATCTGAAGTAGATGCCTCACTTAGCTTATTCTTCTTGTTCAGAAATCTGAACCTTACAATCCTTCTTCCAGTGGTCGGCCATGCCACATCAAAAGTAAACATTTGCAGTTCATTTCTTACATTTCTTCTTCTTACATATTTTCTTCTTCATACTCTGACCCTTTCCAAAATGGGACCCACCCTTGGAAGGTTTGGTTTTCTCAACCAAAAGTAAAGCCATTGGATCCTTTCAAATTTTAGGCTCTACCATTTTCAGCATGTTGACCAACTCGGGTAGTGTGGCATTGATCATGTTCATATAATAATTAGTCACAAATTTTGAATAAATATAAGTTAATGAGGCAAGAATCATATCGACACGTAATTCATGATCCATCATAAAACCTAGTCGAGTCAGCTTCTCTATATAACCCAATAGTTTGAGAGCATGTTGTGGTGCTGAAGGGCCAGCCTGCATCTTCATTTCGAATAAGAGTTTTGATGTGTCAAATCTCTCAGACCTGGCCTACTTTGAGAAGAGCTCATAAAGATGGAGAATCATGGTATCAAGGTCCATGCTCTCATGCTGTTTCTGAAGCTCAGAATTCATGGTTGCCAGCATTATGCATGCTGCTGTTTAAAGATCCTTTCTGTGCTTCTCCCATGCCTTATTTAATTGACATCGGTTTAAGCATAAGGCTCAACAGGGATGGGCTCATCTAAAACATAAGCTATCATCATTGCCCTAAACTAATCAGTTAAGTTTGAACCATCTAGTTTGTTGTAAAGAATTGAGCGAAGATTTATGTTCGGAGTCATTGTTCAACCTACATATAAGATAGAATTTGTTTAGACATTAGTATATGTACATGCATTTAATATAAGGCCTTTAATTAAACACATAATTTCTACTATTTTCTCGACATTCAAATAGCCCCTTCTATTTAAATTTAGGAAATTTGGTTCAACCAATTTTCCTTAGTAGGTAGCATCCATAGCCACTCATCATAACCCCCTCTATAGTAGGTTAAGCCATAACAACATAACCATGGTTGGAACCCGTCCATTTGCATCTCATGCAATTGTTAATCCATTTGAGTTCTCTTTCTCGAGATGTGCGTGCTCAACTGTACGACTCTTCAAATGTGTCTCCAATATGACATTAGCTCTAATGATATGGATAACTAACCCATTTTGGTTAAGGCATTAACCCCATCTAATCTCATGACCAAACACATGTTAAAGGAAGGCATGTTGTACATGTGCTTACATCTGTTATTAAGGTTCGTATCACGACTTATGACTTGAAGACTATATACTGCCTTAATATTGTTGTGGGGATTTTATTTGTACTGCTGGTCTCGCCCTAGTATAGGTCTTATACAATGGATATGAGTGTGAAAATAATAATTCCAGGCTATTTGGAATTATTAACTTTAAGGGAATATACTCAGGATTGGTATATCATAATCATTCTATTATGCCAAGACTCCACATAGCATGCAAAACAAACAAGGTCCATGTTTAAGTTATTGCACCTATGTCTATAAGTTTTAATTTAACAACTTAAACCACATTTATAAAACCATATGCGAAATCCAATTCCCATACTAGAAATCGACTAAGTTATAAAAGTCCCTTGGATACTTTTGAATCTAATACAGATGGAGATTTCCAGGTAGGAGAGGCCCTCTTAAAGTGAACGAGCAGCCAAGTCCAATCCTTACCAAATTAACCATGGGCACTTCGATTCGTTGTACCATAAACAACTATGATTTAAAGATTTCATTCTTTAATTGAGTGAAGTACGGGACGACCCTTAATTAAAGCATTTACATGTGTGGTAAAACATTGCTAATTTTATGATAATCACCTAGACTAAGTTTGAGCAAAACCTTAATCTAGTAGTTAAAAACATTATTTTCGATAACATGAATTGAAACCAAAGTCATGCATATAATACTGTAATCAATTAATAGAAAATATCATTTTAACATAACATAATCAATCATGCATAGTATAAGGCAGGCTCTGATACCACTACTGGTTAATTAAGATAGTTATTGAACATGCAACATAGCAAGGTGGAATTTTTAAAATTAACCTTAAGAATATCCTAAACATGCCATGATTAATATAATCTAAGTTAAAACATTCCATAGATGTTGATAGTTTTATAAAACTTATAAAGGAAACCTAGCATCTAAGTTTAGGATGTTACTAGTTGATGTGTGCTTCTCTTATTCTGTTGGATGCGCCATTCCCTTAGAGAAATTTGGCAGAACTTTGTTAGCATGAGCCTCCATGCTAGGATAGCCTCTATGATTGATCTACACGGATCTTCACCAACTAAAACCTCGTAGAGGTAGAACCCCATTAGTAGACAACAACTGCTAGACCGCTCGAACACCAACCCATAAAATATAAATTGAGAAGGCTCTCTTCAAATAGTAAAAGCCTTCTAAAGAAATTCTTCGTTGTTAGGAGAAACTTGTGAAGGATCTCGCACAACAAACAAAGAAAGAGATGTCGAACTTAGAGAGAAGAGCTGAGTTGAAGTGTGTAATATAAAGAGAATGGGAGGCCTACATATAGGGAAAAGGGGGAGTGTTAGACACCCCCTAAAACTCTATGTTAGATGGAAATATTCCCATCCCACATGGAGGTTAACCACACGGGTCACTTGGACCTGCGGGCAAACCCATGGATGCCTCCACAAGGAAAGCGCTAGTGAGCTTTCCTTGCGCCACAAGCGCTACCTTGGGCAGCGCTTGTGGGCTTGCAGCCTGCTAGCTTGCGTAGGCTTTCCTTGCGCACTTGTGGGGAAGCCGCGCAGGCCCCACTATGAACATGCCACGTTTGTTTGGGACCCACTCGTAACGGGAAAAATTTCCTTACTCCGCTTCGTGCATTTTTACCTTATTTTTCTCTTTATTTCCTTTCATTACTAATTTGGTCTAACTAATTAATAATTCTTCTAGTGAATTCGACAAACAAATAATTTTAGCATAGACCCAATCTATAGGTTATTTACTTAGTCTAATAAAGACCCAAAGTGTGTGACCTCAAAGGATCGTAACCTAAACTTGGCTTCCCATCCGAGAACCTTTAGGCTCAATTTTCTAGATCGATATGGAAACCGATAGCTAGACGATCAAATGGGATTTCTAGCAAAGGCATATGATCCCTCAATACTTGAAACGTCATGTGCTTGTGACTTGATCCGATTCTGTAGCAGTAACCAGTACAATACACTCCTTCCATCAAGTTAAGTACCATCTAGTTTATTGAGCTCAAATTAAGTATCAACTTATGTAATAGCCGTAGCTATCCTGGAATTATACTTATTCACGAAGAACACAACTCAACCATTATGTATCAAGATTGACTAGAAACCCGTTCTATCAATCTTATACTCTGATTAGAGGTTTAAGAGTGTGTCACTTTAACGAGGTACACTAAGGTACATCTCCCATTATATCACTATATCAGGAGCGATGGATCCCATATTGACTACTTGGCTTACCAACATATGATCATCACTATATCCATAATCCCTTGTATCATCGTGATGGCCAGGGGTATAAATAAGTATAACCCAAAGTATAGCAACTCCTATGTAAGGAAACCAGTATCTCAGGTTTAAGGATACTTGTACTGCTATTGCAATAAGACATGACACCAACACATGGATATAGCTATTTACGAGTGTTTTTCTTATAGCGGTCTCCAATGTATTACCTGAATACATTCATGTGTTAACTCAAGGTACCACCTTCAGCTTGTGAGATTGGATGCTTGGTTCTAATCCAAGGAGTAAGCCTACACATGCTTGTTGTCCATTCCAGTGATGTCCAGTCTCAACGAAACTATGACTAGGGATATTTAGACTATTCATCATAGCATGTATGTGTAGTTCTCACACCACATGGCTCCCACTATGTCCTCGCACTTTTACGCTGTGAAGTAGTCATAGAATTTGTCTTATCAATGCACATATATATAATACTATACATATATTATACAAGCGAGATACATAAATAAATTGAAAACACTAATAAGCAACAAAGATGCCTTAATTATTATTAAAAATAATTCGAAACCGTTTGTACATTATAACTAATTAAGATATATCACCCCAATTGCCTCTAGGGCATACATCATTTCTAACATATATCACTATATAAGGAGCGATGAATCCCATCTTGACTACTCAGCTTACAGATGAACAATCATCACTATACCCGTAATCACCCGTATCATCCTGATTACTAGGGTATGAATAAGTATGCCCCGAAGTATGGAAACTCTCTCACAAGGTAACCAGTATTTCAAGTCTATGTATACTCGTACTACTACTTCAATGAGACGTGATATAGACACATGGATAAAGTTATTTTCGAGTGTCTGTCTTATAGCGATCTCCAATGTAATACTCGAATACATTCATGTGATAAATCAAGGTACCACCTTCAGCTCATGAGATCGGCTGCCTGGATCAAATCTAAGGAGTAAGCCTACACATGCTAGTCCATCCACTTCAGTGATGTCCATTCTCAATGAAACTATGACTAGGGATATTTAGACTTTTCATAGTAACACGTGCATGCAATTCTCACACCACATAGCTCCCACAATGTCCTCGCACTTTCACACTATGAAATAGACATATAATTTATTTTATTATATCAATGAACATATACATATACTTGGTAGCTAGCGCGAGCGCGCACACGCGCGCGCTCACACATACACACACACACACACACACACATATATATATATATAATACCAGCGAGATACATAATTTTGAAATAATCATTGATATATAAGATGCCTTATTATTGATAAATAATAATCTGAAACTATTAGTACATTAGTCACTAATTAAGATATGTCACCCTAATTTCTTCTAGGGTATACATCATGTCAAACAATATTTTCGTAATAATCCCTACTTTAGTTCACACAAATGTGATATAGAGTACACCCAAAAATATTCTATATTCTATAAATTCTCATATTAAATCTATTGTAAAAACATTTAAACTTGTGCATTAGATTTAATTCTATGTCATATCCAATTATATGACTCATAGTTAATCATCTTCCTTCTGTTAAGTTTACTCTAAAATATTCTGCATGAAAAAGTAAGTTTTAACAAAATTTTTCTTCCACATGCTTTTACATGTGTCTAATCATGACAAAACTAACGTCTCTCATTCAAAAGATGTTCAAATGCATCACAAAATCCATAAGATAGCTCGAAAGTCCGCCAAAAGGTAAAAATTCAGCCCTCTAGGTAGCGCCAATGCCCCCTCCCTGGTCTTGGGAGTTCATATTTTCACCACACTAATGTGTTCCGATACTGATAATTTTCATTGTCAGTTAAAATTTCCTCTACGTCAAATAACTCTTATTTAATCATTCAAATTCATAATATTTCGATTACAAAGTAAATTTCAATTCCAAATTAAATTTATCATGAGAACTCCCTTGTTTAAACTCCAAAATCGATTCTGTTTTTTTTTGTGTTCTCCAAATTCATCCAATTTCATGATTTCATACATCAAACACATCATAATTTCAGATTTCGTAGCTTGAATTTATAGACTCAAAGTCATCTTCCCTAGGCTTTTTTCTAACCAAAGCTCAAACAAATTAAATTTGTTTTTACAAAAAAGGTATAGAAAAAGTTTGCCTTCATCCATGAATCCTCTTGTAATTAGATGGACGGGACCTCCACTCCAGGATTTAGTCCCAAATAGGCATCCTTCTTCCTAAGGAAATAAGCAGCCAAGATAGGATAGAACCTCCTTAAAGAACCGTTAATTGGGTCTAGCAAATCTATCCTCAAAGTGTGTTTCCGAGCTTTTTGTTGATTGTGAAACATAATGAAAATAATTTGTAGAAGGAAAGAGAGAAGAGAAAAGGGAAATAAATCTCTTTTTCCTCTTTCTACCTATTTAGATATTTCTATACTAACCTAACTAGGTTATTTCGGTTTCCCTTTTCTTATCCCCATATCACGCTTGTCACTACCCTTCAGGAGTGACCTGACTTTCGATTATTTTCACCACATCGATGAGTCTCAATACTGATAATTTTCATTATTAGTTAAAATTTCCTTTTTGTCAATTAACTCTTAATTGAAAAATCAAATAAAAGATTTCAATTCCAAATTAAAAATTCAAAATGCTGAATTTTTACTTTCACTTGGTAAAAATTTAACAATTGAATTTTTTACTTCACACTTGGTGACAAATTCCAAAATTTCAATCAATACCTTTCTCTTTACTTTTTCACATAAAGTAAGAAATTCAAACACTTGAATTTCTTACTTTTTCACATAAAAATTCAAAAATTGAATTATTGACTTTCCCACCTTGTAAGAATTCAAAATTTTCACCAAAAGTGAATTTTAACTTTTCTTTTAAAAAAGTTAATCTTTTATCTTCCCCACATACTTTGAAGGTAAAATTCCAAAGTGAACTTGCCTTTACAATGGTAAAATTGGATACTTATTCTCATTTCACCATACCTTTACCCTGGGAACTATCCCACAACAAAAGTTGCATGCGTTTGTTATAAACAGATAAGTAGTAAAATATGCACCATGTGCAATACATTTAACCAATGGCCAAGGGCATAGTAATCGAAGCAATTTTTCACTTTTTATGACAAGTAATGATGCATTCACAATCACTTCACCAAGTCAACCCAAAAGATGAAGGATGATGATGTATACATGATCATTCAACCTCAAGTCAACACATCAACCAAGACGAGCTCCCTAGTAAAGACGAATCAACCCAAAAGCCAAAAGGTGATGACACATAGGCGTTTGTTCTACCTCGAGTTGACAAATCTACCTAGATGAGCTCCCTGGAGAGAAGAGTCAACCCAAAAGGCGAAAGGTGATGATTCATATGCGATCATTCCACCTCAAGTTGACACATCCACTAAGATGAGCTCCCTAGTAGAGACGAGTCAACCCAAAAGGTGAAAGGTGATGTTGTATACATGATCATTCAACCTCGATTCAAGTCTTTGACACATCCACCAAGACAAGCTCCATAGTAGAGACGAGTCAACCCAAAAGGAGAAAGTTGATGACACATACATGATCATTCAACCTCGAGCCAACACATCCACTAAGACAAGCTCCCCAACAGAGATGAGTCTAGAAAAAGGTGATAAAGCATACGTAATCATTCCACCTCGAGTCGACACATCAACCGAGATGAGCTCCTTAACAAAGATGAGTCAACCCAAAAGGTGAAAGGTGATGATGCATATGTGATCATTCCACCTTAAGTCGACACATCAACCAAGAAGAGCTCTTAAGCGAAGATGAGTCAACCCCAAATGCAATTGGTTATGATGCTATTTGCCACTTTTCTACTATTAAGTTTAATAGTTTGTTCACAAGATTCGGCTATAGATTAATGGTGCCAAAAACTTGTTCACGAAAAATATAGGTGTTGTCAATACCTCTTATCAAATAGAAAAATGATGATAACTGCAAGTATACAGTTGCGATGTAGTTTTAAAAGATATATATCCCACAGGGAAGGACTAGTTCTAAAGATCAACAAGGGAAAATAGAGAAAATAAAATAAAAATAGGTTGGAGGTTTTGGATAGGAAGATTAGAATAAAAAATGAGTAAATATAGGTATAAATGATTAGAGAATCTAAATATATAGATTTTCCCTACGAAATAAGGATAGCAGAGAAAGAATGCAAGTTCAACAAAGATGTTACGATTCACTAAACTAATCTAAAAGACTCGGTTTTAAATACCCAGATATTCAATTATTCACCGTAGAGAACCACATGAAATGACTTTTCTAAACCTAGCGCAAATGAATTAAGACAATTATATAAACCTGGACAACGTCAATGCTATGTTTAGTACGAGTCACTCTCACATAGCCATATTTAGTAAGTTACCATTCCAAAAATGTTGGCCCACTAAGCAGCGTTATATCACAGATCCAGTGATTATACATATATTGTTAACCCCGAAATTACTCTTAAAATTACCTCTAACGCATGTAACTTGATTAACATAAAAGACTTAGCATGAAATACGCATTATGACACATAGACATATCATAAACTTCGAAATAGAAAGTATAAGTAGAAAGCAAAGCAAAGTTGTAAGGTATGCAAGTGAAAGCTAAAGTTGATCAAACC
>CATIWQ010415439.1:0-18383 GCA_949673415.1 Euphorbia schlechtendalii | reverse complement strand
CCATTTTAGAGTGTTACAGACATGATATGCCCATAAAAGGCATGAGTTATTTCAACGTTGACCTTAAAATCGACCTTTGGACCATTTTAGAGTGTGATAAACATGATATGACCATAAAAGGCATGCGTCAAAGTTTTCACGAAATTTCGATCCCGGAAATCAATGGGAGTTATTTCAACATTGACCTTAAAATCGACTATTATACATTTGTAGCGTGTGATAAACATGATATGACCATTAAAAGCATGCGTCCGAGTTTTCACGAAATTTCGATATCAGAAATCGTTGGAAGTTATTTCAACATTGACCTTGAAATCGATCTTTGAACCATTTTAGAGTGTGATAAACATGATATGACCATAAAAGGCATGCGTCAAAGTTTTCACGAAATTTCGATCCCGGAAATCGTTGGGTGTTTTTTTAACGTTGACCTTAAAATCGACCTTTGGACCATTTTAGAGTTGAAAAACATGATATGACCATAAAAGGCATGCGTAAAAGTATTCACGAAATTTCGATCCTGGAAATCGGCAGGATTTATTTCAACGTTGACATTAAAATCGACATTTGGACCATTTTATAGTGTGATAAACATGATATTACCATAAAAGGCATGTGTCAAAGTATTCACAAAATTTCGATCCCGGAAATCAGTGGGCGTTTTTTCAACGTTGACCTTAAAATGGACCATTGAAAATTTTTAGAGTGTGATAAACATGATATTACCATTAAAGGCATGCATCAAAGTCTTCACGAAATTTCGATCTCGGATATCGTTGGGAGTTATTTCAACAATGACCTTAAAATCGATATTTGAACCATTTTAGAGTGTGATACACATGATATGACTATAAAAGGCAAGACTCAATGTTTTCACGAAATTTTGAAAAAGGAAATGGGTGCTTTTTTCAACCTTGACCCTAAAATCGATCTTTGGACCATTTGAGAGTGTGATAAACATGATATGACCATAAAAGGCATGCGCTAAAGTTTTCATGAAATTTCAATCCTGGAAATCTGTGGATGTTTTTTCAACATTGACCTTAAAATCGACATTTGGACCATTTTAGAATGTGATAAACATGATACGACCATGAAAGGCATGAGTCAAAGTATTCACGAAATTTCGATCCTAGAAATCGATTGGTGTTTTTTCAACATTGACCTTAAAATCGATCTTTTGACAATTTTAGAGTGTGATAAACATGATATGACCTTAAAAGGAATGCATCAATTTTTTCACAAAATTCCAATCCCAGAAATCGGTTGGCGTTTTTTCAACGTTGACCTTAAAATCAATCTTTGAACCATTTTAGAGTGTGATAAACATGATATGACCATAAAAGGCATTCGTCAAAGTTTTCACGTAGTTTCGATCCAGGAAATTGGTGGGTGTTTTTTTAACGTTGACCTTAAAATCGACCTTTGGACCATTTTAGAGTGTGATAAACATGATATGACCATAAACGTCAAAGTTTTCACGAAATTTCGATACCGGAAATCGGCGTGAGTTTTTTTAATGTAGACCATAAAATGTACATTTGGGCCATTTTAGAGTCTGTTAAACATGATATGACCACGAAAGGCATGCGTCAGAGTTTTCAGGAAATTTCAATCCTAGAAATCGGTGTGTGTTTTTTCAAGAAATTTCTATCCCGGAAATCGGTGGGTGTTTTTTCAACGGAGACCTTAAATTCAATCTTTGGACCATTTTAGAGTGTGATAAACATGATATTACCATAAAAGGCATGTGTCAAAGTTTTCCCTAAATTTCGATCCCGGAAATCGATGTGTGTTTTTTCAACGTTGACCTTAAAATTGATCTTTTGACAATTTTAGTGTGTGATAAACATGATACGACCAAAAAGGAATGCTCCAAAGTTTTCATGAAATTTCGAACCTGGAAATCGGTGGGTATTTTTTTAACGTTGACTTTAAAATTGATCTTTGGACTAGTTTAGAGTGTGATAAATATGATATGACCATAAAAGGCATGCTTCAAAGTATTCACGAAATTTCGAACCTGGAAATCGGTGGGTGTTTTTTCAACCTTGACATTTATATCGATCTTTGGACCATTTTAGAGTGTGATAAGCATGATATGACCATAAAAAGCAAGCGTCAAAGTTTTCATGAAATTCCAATCCCGGAAATTGGTGGATGTTTTTTCAACGTTGACCTTAAAATCGACATTTGGACCATTTTAGAGTGTGATAAACATGATATGACCATAAAAGGCATGCGTTAAAGTATTCACGAAATTTCGATCCCAGAAAGCTGTGGGTGTTTTTTCAACGTTGTCCTTAAAATCGACCTTTGGACCATTTTAGAGTGTGGTAAACAGTATATGACCATAAAAGGCATGCGTCAAAGTTTTCACGAAATTTCGATAACGGAAATCGGTGCGAGTTTTTTTAATGTAGACCATAAAATGTACATTTTGACCATTTTAGAGTCTAATAAACATGATATGACCTCAAAAGGCATGCTTTAAAGTTTTTAAGAAATTTCAATCCTAGAAATCGATGGGTGTTTTTTCATGAAATTTCAATCCCTGAAATCGGTGGGTGTTTTTTCAACGGTGACCTTAAAATCAATCTTTGGACCATTTTAGAGTGTGATAAACATGATATGATCATAAAAGGCATGCGTCAAAGTTTTCCCGAAATTTCGATCTCGGAAATCGGTGGGTGTTTTTTCAACGTTCACCTTAAAATCGATCTTTTGACAATTTTAGAGTGTGATAAACATGATACGACCCTAAAAGGCATGCTCCAAAGTTTTCACGAAATTTCGATCCCGGAAATTGGTGGGTGTTGTTTTAACGTTGACCTTCAAATTAACCTTTGGACCATTTTAGAGTATGATAAGCATGATATGACAATAAAAGGCATGCTTCAAAGTATTCACGAAATTTCATACTCTGAAATCTGTGGGTGTTTTTTCAACATTGACCTATAAATCGATCTTTTGACCATTTTAGAGTGTGGTAAACAAGATATGACCACAAGAGGAATGCGTTAAAGTTTTCATGAAATTACGATCCCAAAAATCGGTGGGAGTTATTTCAACGTTGACTTTAAAATTGACATTTGGACCACCTTAGAGTGTGATAAATATGATATGACCGTAAGAGGCATGCTTCAAAGTATTCACGAAATTTCGAACCCGGAAATCGGTGGGTGTTTTTTCAACCTTCACATTAAAATCGATCTTTGGACCATTTTATAGTGTGATAAACAGGATATGACCATAAAAGGCGTGCATCAATGTTTTCATGAAATTTCAATCCCGGAAATTGGTGGATGGTTTTTCAACGTTGACCTTAAAATCAACATTTAGACCATTTTAGAGTGTGAAAAACATGATATGACCATAAAAGGCAAGCGTCAAATTAGTCACAAAATTTCGATCCTGGAAATCGGTGGGTGTTTTTTCAACGTTGACCTTAAATCGATCTTTTTGCAATTTTAGAGTGTGATAAACATGAAACGACCATAAAAGGCAGCTCCAAAGTTTTCACGAAATTTCGATCCCGGAAATCGGTGGGTGTTTTTTTAACGTTGACCTTCAAATTGACCTTTGGACCACTTTAGAGTGTGATAAATATGATATGACCATAAAAGGCATGCTTCAAAGTATTCACGAAATTTCGAACCTGGAAATCGGTGGGTGTTTTTTCAACCTTGACATTAAAATCGATCTTTGGACTATTTTAGAGTGTGATAAACATGATATGACCATAAAAGGCATGCGTCAATGTTTTCATTGAATTTCAATCCCGGAAATGGCGGATGTTTTTTCAACGTTAACCTTAAAATTGACATTTGGACCATTTTAGAGTGTGATATACATGACATGACCATAAAAGGCATGCGTCAAAGTATTCACGAAATTTCGATCCCAAAAATCGGTGGGTGATTTTTCAACGTTGACCTTAAAATCGATCTTTTGACATTTTTAGAGTGTGATAAATATGATATAACCATAAAAGGAATGCGTCAAAGCTTTCATGATATTTCAATCCCGGAAATTGGTGTGTGTTTTTTCAACATGGACCTTAAAATCGATCTTTGAACCATTTTAGAGTGTTATAAACATGATATGACCTTAAAAGGCATGCGTCAAAGTATTCACGTAATTTCGATCAAGGAAATCGGTGGGTGTTTTTTTAACGTTGACCTTAAAATCGACCTTTGGACCATTTTAGTGTGTGATAAACATGATATCAAGATAAAAGGCATGCGTAAAAGTTTCACGAAATTTCGATACCGGGAATCGGTGCGAGTTTTTTTAATGTAGACCATAAAATGTACATTTGGATCATTTTGGAGTCTGATAAACATGATATGACCACGAATAGCATGCGTCAATGTTTTCAAGAAATTTCAATCCCAGAAATCGGTGGGTGTTTTATGAAGAAATTTCAATCTCGGAAATCGGTGAGTGTTTTTTCAACGGTGACCTTAAAATCAATCTTTGGACTATTTTAGAGTGTGATAAACATGATATTACCATAAAAGGCATGCGTCTAAGTTTTCCCGAAATTTTGATCCCGGAAATCGGTGGGTGTTTTTTCAACGTTGACCTTAAAATTGATCTTTTAACAATTTTAGAGTGTGATAAACATGATACGACCATAAAAGGCATACTCCAAAGTTTTCACGAAATTTCGATCCCGAAAATCGGTGGGGTTTTTTTAACGTTGACTTTAAAATTGATCTTTGGACCACTTTAGAGTGTGATAAATATGATATGACCATAAAAGGAATGCTTCAAAGTATTCATGAAATTTCGAACCCGGAAATCGGTGGGTGTTTTTCCAATCATGACCTTAAAATCGAACTTTTGACCATTTTAAAGTGTGATGAACATGATATGACCATAAAAGGCATATGTCAAAGTTTTCAGGAAATTTCAATCCCGGAAATCGGTGGATGTTTTTTTAACGTTGTCCTTAAAATCGACATTTGGACCATTTTAGAGTGTGATAAACATGATATGACCATAAAAGGCATGCATCAAAGTATTCACGAAATTTCGATCCCGGAAATTGGTGGGTGTTTTTTCAAAGATGACCTTAAAATGGATCTTTTGACAATTTTAGAGTGTGATAAACACTATATGACCATAAAAGGAATGCGTCAAAGTTTTCATGAAATTTCAATCCCGGAAATCGGTGGGTGTTTTTTCAACGTTCACCTTAAATTCGATCTTTGATCCATATTAGAGTGTGATAAACTTGATATGACCATAAAAGGTATGCGTTAAAGTTTTCACGTAATTTTGATCCAGGATATCGGTGGTTGTTTTTTAACGTTGACCTTAAAATAAACCTTTGGACCCTTTTAGAGTGTGATAAACATGATATGACCATAAAAGGCATGCGTCAAAGTTTATACGAAATTTCGATACCGGAAATCGGTGCGAGTTTTTTTAATGTAGACCATAAAATGTACATTTGGACCATTTTAGAGTCTGACAAACATGTTATGACCACGAAAGGCATGCGTCAAAGTTTTCAAGAAATTTCAATCCCAGAAATCGGTGGGTGTTTTTTCAAGAAATTTCAATCCCGGAAATCGGAGGGTGTTTTTTCAACGGTAACATTAAAATCGATCTTTGGTCATTTTAGAGTGTGATAAACATGATATGACCATAAAAGGCATACGTCAAAGTATTCACGAAATTTCGATACTGGAAATCGGTAGGCGGTTTTTCAAGGTTGACCTTAAAATCGATCTTTGGACAATTTTAGAGTGTGATAAACAAGATATGACGACCATAAAGGCATGCGTCACAGTTTCCACGATGTTTCGATACCGGAAATCTGTGCGAGTTTTTTTACTGTTGACCATAAAATGTACATTTGGACAATTTTAGAGTCTGATAAACATGATATGACCATGATAGGCATGTGTCAAAGTTTTCAAGAAATTTCAATCCCGGAAATCAGTGGGTGTTTTTTCAAGAAATTTCAATCCCGGAAATCGGTGTGTGTTTTTTCAACCTTGACCTTAAAATCTATCTTTGGACCATTTTAGAGTGTGATAAACATGATATGACAATAAAAGGCATGCGTCAAAGTTTTCACGAAATTTTGATACCGGAAATCGGTGAGAGTTATTTCAACGTTTACTTTAAAATCGATATTTGGACAATTTTAGAGTGTGATAAACATGATATGGCCATAAAAGGCATGCGTCAAAGTTTTATTGTAATTTTGATCCCGGAAATCGGTGGGTGTTTTTTTAACGTTGAACTTAAAATGAACCTTTGGACCCTTTTAGAGTGTGATAAACTTGATATGACCATAAGAGGAATGCGTCAAAGTTTTCATGAAATTTCGATTCCGGAAATTGGTAGGAGCTATTTCAAGGTTGACCTTAAAATCGACATTTGGACCATTTTAGACTGTGATAAACATGATATGACCATAAAAGGCATGCGTCAAAGTTTTAACGAAATTTCGATGCCGGAAATTGTTGGGTGTTTATTCAACGATTACCTTAAAATCGATCTTTGGGCAGTTTTAGAGTGTGATAAACATGATATGACCATAAAAGGCATGAGTCAAAATTTTCACGAAATTTCGATATCGGAAAACGGTGTGTGTTTTTTTAATGGAAACCTTAAAATTGACAATTGGACCATTTTCGAGTGTGCTAAACATGATATTACCATATAAGGCATGCGTCAAAGTTTTCACGAAATTTCGATTCCGGAAATCGGTGGGAGTTATTTCAACGTTGACCTTAAATCGACCATTGAACAATTTTAGAGTATTATAAACATGATATGAGCATGAAAGGCAAGCGTCAAAGTTTTCCCGAAATTTCGATCCCGGAAAACGATGCGAGTTTTTTCAACTTTGACCTTAAAATCGATCTTTGGACCCTTTTAGAGTGTGATAAACATGATATGACCATAAAAAGGTATGCATCAAAGTTTTCACGAAATTTCTATATCGGAAATCCGAGCGAGTTTTTTTAATGTTGACCTTGAAATGTACATTTAGACCATTTTAGTGTGTGATAAACATGATATGACCACGAAAGGCATGCGTAAATTTTTCACGAAATTTCGATCCTGGAAATCGGTGGGAGTTATTTCAACGTTGAACTTAAAATCATCCTTTGAATCATTTTAGAGTGTGATAAACGTGATATTACCATAAATGGCATGCGTCAAAGTTTTCACAAACTTTCGATAACGAAAATCCATGCGAGTTTTTTTAGTGTTGACCTTAAAATTAACATTTGGACCATTTTAGAGTGTTATAAACATGATATGACCTTAAAAGGCATGCGTCAAAGTTTTCACGAAATTTAGATCCTGTAAATTGGTTGGAGTTATTTCAACGATGACCTTAAAATCTAGCTTTGGGCCACTTTAGAGTGTGATAAACATGATACGACCACAAAAGGAATGCCTCAAAGTTTGCACGAAATTACGATCTGGGAAATCGATGGGTGTTTTTTCCACGTTAACCTTAAAATCGACCTTTGGACCACTTAGGAGTTTGATAAACATGATATGACCATGAAAGGCATGCGTCAAAGTTTTCACGAAATTCCGATCCCGAAAATTGGTGGGTGATTTTTCAACGTTGACCTTAAAATCGACCTTTGAAACATTTTGGAGTGTGATAAACATGATATGACCATAAAAGGCATGCGTCAAAGTTTTCACGAAATTTCGATACCGAAAATCTGTGGGAGTTTTTTTAATTTTGACCTTAAAATTAACATTTGGACCATTTTACACTGTGATTCACATGATATGACCATGAAAGGCATGCGTCAAAGTTTTCACGAAATTCTGATCCCGAAAATCGGTGGGTGTTTTTTCAACGTTGAGCCTAAAATCGACCTTTAAACCATTTTAGAGTGTTATAAACATGATATGACCATAAAAGGCATGCGTCAAAGTTTTCACGAAATTTCGATACCGAAAATCTATGGGTGTTATTTTAATTTTGACCTCAAAATTAACATTTGAACCATTTTAGACTATGCTTAACATGATATGACCATGAAAGGTATGCGTCAAAGTTTTTACGAAATGTCGATCACGGAAATCGGTGGGTGTTTTTTTCATGTTAACCTTGAAATTGACCTTTGGACCATTTAGGAGTGTGATAAACATGCTATGACCATGAAATACAAGCGTCAAAGTTATCACGAAATTTCAATCCCGGAAATCGGTGGGTGTTTTTTCAAACATGACCTTAAAATCGATCTTTGGACCATTTTAGAGTTTGATAAACATGATATTACCATAAAAGGCATGAAACAAAGTTCTCGGGTAATTTCGATATAGGAAATCGGTGGGTGTTTTTTTTAACGTTGACCTTAAAATCGACATTCTGACTATTTTAGAGTGTGATAAACATTATATGACCACAAAAGGCATACGTCAAAGTTTTCACGCAATTTCGATCCCAGAAATCGGAGGGAGTTATTTCAACGTTGACCTTAAAATCGACCTCTGAACCATTTTAGAGTGTGATAAACATGATATGACAATAAATAGCATGCGTCAAAGTTTTCATGAAATTTCGATACCGGAAATCCATGCGAGTTTTTTTAATATTGATTTTTAAAATTGACATTTGGACCATTTTAGAGTGTGATAAACATAATATGACCATGAAAAGCATGCTTCAAAGTTTTAACGTAATTTCGATCCCGGTAATCGGTGGCTGATTTTTCAACGTTGACCTTAAAAACGAACCTTGAACCATTTAAGAGTGTGATAAAAATGATATGACCATAAAAGGCATGCATCAAAGTTTCCACGAAATTTCGATCCTTGAAATCGGTGGGAGTTATTTCAACATTGACCTTAAAATCGACATTTGAACCATTTTTCAGAGTGATAAACATGATATGACCATAAAAGGCATGCGTAAAATTTTCACGAAATTTCGATAGCGGAAATCCGTGTGAATTTTTTTGATCTTGACCTTAAAATTAACATTCGGAACATATTAGAGTGTGATAAACATGATATGACCATAATAGGCATGCATAAAAGTTTTCACGAAATTTCGATCTAAGAAATCGGTGGGTGTTTTTTCAACGTTGACCTTAAAATCGATCTTTGAACCATTTTACAGTGTGATAAACATGATATTTCCATAAAAGGCATGCGTCAATGTTTTCATGAAATTTCGATACCTGAAATCCGTGCGAGTTTTTTTAATGTTGACCTTAAAATTCACATTTGGACCATTTTAGAGTGTGATAAACATGATATGACAACAAAAGGCATGCGTCAAAGTTTTCACGATTTTTCGATCCAGGAAATCGGTGGGTGTTTTTTTTACTTTGACCTTAAAATCTACCTTTGGACCAATTTAGAGTGTGATAAACATGATATGACCATAAAAGGCATGCGTCAATGTTTTCAAGAAATTTTAATCCCGGAAATTGGTGGGTGTTTTTTCAACGTTGACCATAAAATCGAACTTTGGACCATTTTAGAGTGTCATAAACATGATATGAGGCATGCGTAAAAGTTTTCAAAAAATATCGATACAGAAATCCTTGCGAGTTTTTTTAATGTTGACCTTAAAATTCACATTTTGACCATTTTAGAGTGAGATAAACATGATATGACAACAAAAGGCATGCATCAATGTTTTCACAAAATATCGATCCCAGAAATCGATGGGTGTTTTTTCCACGTTGACCTTAATATCGACCTTTGGACCATTTAGGATCGTGATAAAACATAATATGACATTAATATCGATTTTACATGCGTGACCTTTGGACCATGCGTCATAGTTTTCACGATATTTCGATACCGGAAATCGGTGCGTTTTTTTTCAACGTTGACCTTAAAATCGACACATGAACCATTTTAGAGTGTGATAAAAATGATATGACCATAAAAGGCAAGCGTCAATGTTTTCACGAAATTTCGATACTGGAAATCCGTGCGAGTTTTTTTATTGTTGACCATAAAATTAACATTTGGACCATTTTAGAATGTGATAAACAACATGATATGACCACAAAATGCGTCAAAGTTTTCACGAAATTATGATCCCGAGATCGGTGGGTGTTTTTTCAACCTTGACCTTAAAATCGATCCTTGGAGCATTTTAAAATGTGATAAACATGATTTAACCATAAAAGGTATGCATCAAAGTTTTCAAGAAATTTGATCCCGGAAATCTGTGCGTGTTTTTTCAACGTTGACTTTAAAATCGATCTTTGGACCATTTTAGAGTGTGCTAAACATCCTATGACCATAAAAGGAATACGTCAAGGTTTTCACGAAATTTCGATCCCGGGAATCGGTGGTTGTTTTTTCCACGTTGACCTTAAAATCGACCTTTGGACCATTTATGAGTGTGTTAAACATGATATGACCATGAAAGGCATGGGTCAAAGTTTTCAGGAAATTTCTATCCCGGAAATCGGTGGGTGTTTTTTCAACGTTGAATTTAAAATCGACCTTTGGACCATTTTAGAGTGTGATAAACATGATATGACCATAAAAGGCATGCGTCAAAGTTTTTACGAAACTTGGATACAGGAAATTCGTGCGAGTTTTTTGTATGTTTAACTGAAAATTAACATTTGGAACATTTTAGAGTGTGATAAACATTATATGACCATAAAAGGCATGCGTCATAGTTTTTACGAAATTTCTATCCCGGAAAACGATGGGAGTTATTTCAACGTTGACCTTAATATCGACCTTTGGACCATTTTAGAGTTGATAAACATGATATTACCATAAAAGGCATGCGTCATAGTTTTTACGAAATTTCGATACTGGAAATCCGTGCGAGTTTTTTGTATGTTGACCTTAAAATTAACATTTGGCCCATTTTAGAGTGTGATAAACATGATATGACAATAAAAGATTTGCGTCAAAGTTTTCACGAAATTTCGTACTCGGAAATCGGTGGGAGTTATTTCAACGTTGACCTTTAAACCGACCTTTTGATCATTTTAGAGTGTGATAAACATGATATGACCAAAAAAGGCATGCTTCAAAGTTTTCATGAAATTTCGATCGTGAAAATCGGTGCGAGTTTTTTCAACGTTGACGTTAAAATTGACCTTTAGACCATTTTAGAGTGTGATAAACATGATATGACCACAAAATATATGCGACAAAGTTTTCATGAAATTTCGATCCCGGAAAGCGGTGGGTGTTACTTCAACATTGACCTAAAAATCGACCTTGGACCATTTTAGAGTTGATAAATTTGTTATGAAATTAAAAGGCATGCGTTATAGTTTTTACGAAATTTCGATACCGGAAATCCGTGCTAGTTTTTTTCATGTTGACCTTAAAATTAACATTTGGCCCATTTTAGAGTGTGATAAACATGATATGACCATAAAAGGTATACGTCAAAGTTTTCACGAAATTTCGAACTCGGAAATCGGTGGGAGTTATTTCAACTTTTGGACCATTTTAGCGAGTGATAAACACGATATGACCAAAAAAGGCATGCGTTAAAATTTTCACGATATTTCGATCCCGGAAATCGGTGGGTGTTTTTGAATGTTGACCTTAAAATCGACTTTTGGACCATTTTATAGTGTGATAAACATGATTTGACCATAAAAGGCAGGCATTAAATTTTTCACGAAATTTCAATAGTGGAAATCCGTGAAAGTTTTTTGTATATTGATCTTAAAATTAACATTTGGACCATTTTAGAGTGTGATAAACATGATATACTAATAAAAGGTATGCGTCAAAGTTTTCACGAAATTTCGATTCTGGAAATCGGTGGGAGTTGTTTCACCGTTGACGTTAAAATCGATCTTTGGACCATTTTAGAGTGTGATAAACATGATATGACCATAAAGGTATGAGTCAAAGTTTTCACAAAATTTCGATTTTGGAAATCGGTGGAAGTTATTTCAACTTTGACCTTAAAACCGACATTTGAACCATGTTAGAGTTTGATAAACATGATATGACCAAAAAAGCCTTGCGTCAAAGTTTTAACGAAATTTCGATCGTGGAAAACGGTGCGAGTTTTTTCAACGTTGATGTTAAAATCGACCTTTGGACCATTTTAGAGTGTGATAAACATGATAAGACCATAAAAGGTATGCGATAAAGTTTTCACTAAATTTCGATCTCGGAAAGCGGTGGGAGTTATTTCAACTTTGACCTTAAAATCGACCATTGGACCATATTAGAGTTGATAAACATGATATGGCCATAAAAGGCATGCGTCATAATTTTTACGAAATTTTGATCCTGGAAATCAGTGGGTGTTTTTCAACGTTGAATTTAAAATCGACATTTGGACCATTTTAGAGTGTGATAAACATGATATGACCATAAAAGGCATGCGTCAATGTTTTTACAAAATTTCGATACTATTTTTGTATGTTGACTTTAAAATTAACATTTGGCCCGTTTTAGAGTGTGATAAACATGATATGACCATACAAGTTATGCGTTAAATTTTTCACGAAATTACGATCTCGGAAATCGGTGGGAGTTACTTCTACGTAACCTCAAAATAGATCTTTGGACCATTTTAGAGTGTGATAAACATGATATGACCATAAAAGGCATGCGTCAAAGTTTTCACAAAATTTCGATCGTGGAGATCGGTGCGAGTTTTTTAAACGTTAACATTAAAATCGACCTTTGGACCATTTTAGAGTGTGATAAACATGATATGACCATAAAAGGTATGCGTCAAAGTTTTCACGAAATTTCGGTCCCGGAAAACGGTGGGAGTTATTTAAACGTTGAGCTTAAAATCGACCTTTGGACTATTTTAAAGTGTGATAACCATGATATGACCATGAAAGGCATGCGTCAAAGTTTTTAGGAAATTTCGATACCGGATTGCGTGCAAGTTTTTTATATATTGACCTTAAAATTAACTTTTGGCCCATTCTATATTGTGATAAAAATGATATGACCATAAAAGGTATGCGTCAAAGTTTTTACGAAATTTCAATCCCAGAAATCGGTGGAAGTTATTTCGACGTTGACCTTGAAATTGACCTTTGGTCCTTGTTAGAGTGTGATAAACATGATATGACCATAAAAAGCATGCGTCAAAGTTTTCACGATATATCGATCCCGGAAATCGCTGGGTGTTTTTCAATTTTGACCAGAAGATCGACCTTTGAACCATTTTATAGTGTGATAAATATGATATGACCATAAAAGGCACGCATTAAATTTTTCACGAAATTACGATACCGGAAATCCGTGCGAGTTTTGTTTATTTTTATTTTAAAATTGATATTTTGACCATTTTAGAGTGTGATAAATATGGTATGACTATAAAAGGCATGCGTCAATGTTTTTAATAAATTTCGATACCGGAAATCCGAGCGAGTTTTTTGTATGTTGACCTTAAAATTAACATTTGAACAATTTTAGAGTGTGATTAACATGATATGACCATAAAAGGTATGCGTCAATGTTTTCACGAACTTTCGATTTCGCAAATCGGTGGGAGTTATTTCAACATTGACCTTAAAATCGACCTTTGGACCATTTTAGAGTGTGATTGATAAACATGATATCACCGAAAAAGGTACGCGTCATAGTTTTCACGAAATTTCAATACCGGAAATCCGTGCGAGTTTTTTCAATGTTGACGTTAAAATCGACCTTTGGATCATTTTAGAGTGTGATAAACATGATATGTCCATAAAATACATGCGTCAATGTTATTACGAAATTTCGATACCGGAAATCTGTGCGAGTTTTTTTATATGTTTAACTTAAAATTAACATTTGGAACATTTAATAGTGTGATAAACATTATATGACCATAAAAGACATGCGTCATAGTTTTCATGATATTTCGATCCCGGAAATCGTAGGGATTTATTTCATTGTTTACCTTAAAATCGACCATTGGACCATTTTGGAGTGTATTAAAAATGATTGACCAAAAAAGGCATTTGTCAAAGTTTTCACGAAATTTCGATCACCGAAATAAGTGCGAGTTTTTTTAACGTTGACGTTAAAATCGACCTTTGGACCATTTTAGAGTGTAATAAACATAATATGACCATAAAAGGCATGCGTCAATGTTCGTACGAAATTTCGATACCGGAAATCCGTGTGAGTTTTTTGTATGTTGACCTTAAAATTAACATTTCGTCCGTTTTAGAGAGTGATAAACATGATATGACCAAAAAAGGCATGCGTCAAAGTTTTCACGAAATTTCAATCGTGGAAATCGGTGCGAGTTTTTTCATCGTTGACGTTAAAATGGACCTTTGGATCATTTTAGATTGTTATAAACATGATATGGCCATAAAAGGCATGCAACAAAGTTTTCACGAAATTTCGATCCCGGAAAGCGGTGGGTGTTATTTCAATGTTGACCTTAAAATTGACCTTTGGACCATTTTAGAGTTGATAAACATGATATGACCATAAAAGGCATGTGTCAAAGTTTTCACGATATTTCGATCCCGGAAATCGGTGGGTGTTTTTCAACTTCTACCATAAAATCGACCTTTTGACCATTTTATAGTGTGATAAACATGATATGACCAGAAAAGACAGGCGTTAAATTTTTCACGAAATTTCGATACCGGAAATCCGTGCGAGTTTTTTTAATTTTGACCTTAAAATTGATATTAGGACCATTTTAGAGTGTGATAAACATGATATGACCATAAAAGGCATGCGTCAAAGTTTTTACGAAATTTCGATCTCGGAAAGCGGTGGGAGTTATTTCAACGTTGACCTTAAAATCGACCTTTTGACCATTTTAGAGTTGATAAACATGATATGACCATAAAAGGCATGCTTCATAGTATTTAAAAAATTTCGATACCGGAAATCCGTGCGAGTTTTTTGTATGTTGACCTCAAAAATAACATTTAGAGTGTGATAAACATGATAAGACCATAAAGGGTATGCGTCAAAGTTTTCACCAAATTTCGATCCCGGAAATAGGTGGGTGTTTTTCAACGTTGACCTTAAAATCGACATTCGAACCATTTTATAGTGTGAAAAACATGATATGACCATAAAAGGCAAAGCGTTAAATTTTTCACGAAATTTCGATACCGGAAATGCATGCGAGTTTTTTTAATTTTGACCTTAAAATTGAGATTTGACCATTTTAGAGTGTGATAAACATGATATGATAGTTAAAGGCATGCGACAAAGTTTTTACAAAATTACGATCTCGGAAATAGGTGGAGTTATTTCAACGTTGACCTTGAAATCAACCTTTTGACCATTTTAGAGCGTGATAAACATGATATGGCCGTAAAACGCACGCTTCAAAGTTTTCAGGAAATTTTGATACCGGAAATCCGTGCGAATTTTTTCAACCTTAACGTTAAAATCGACTATTGGACCATTTTAGAGTCTGATTAACATGATATGACCAAAAAAGGCATGCGTCAAAGTTTTCACGAAATTTCGATCATGGAAATCGGTGCGAGTTTTTTGTATGTTGACCTTAAAATAAACATTTCGACCATTTTTGAGTGTGATAAACATGATATGACCATAAAAGGTATGCCTCAAAGTTTTCACGATTTTTCGATCCCGGAAATCGCTGGGTGTTTTTCAATGTTGACCTTAAAATCGACCTTCGGATCATTTTAAAATTGATATTTTGACCATTTTAGAGTGTGATAAACATGATATGACTATAAAAGGCATGCGTCAAAGTTTTAAGTAAATTTCGATACCGGAAATCCAAGTGAGTTTTTTGTACGTTGACCTTAAAATTAACATTTGAACAATTTTAGAGTGAAAAACATGATATGACCATAAAAGGTATGCGTCAACGTTATCACGAAATTTCGATTCCGGAAATCGGTGGGAGTTATTTCAACGTTGACCTTGAAATCGACCTTTGGACCATTTTAGAGTGTGATTGATAAACATGATATGACCGAAAAAGGTGCGCGTCATAGTTTTCACGAAATTTAAATACCGGAAATCCGTGCGAGTTTTTTCAACGTTGACGTTATAATCGACCTTTAGACCATTTTAGAGTGTGATAAACATGATATGACCATAAAAGGCATGCGTCAATGTTTGTACGAAATTTCGATACCGGAAATCCGTGCGAGTTTTTTGTATGTTGACCTTAAAATTAACATTTCGTCCATTTTAGAGTGTGATAAACATGATATGACCAAAAAAAGCATGTGTCAAAGTTTTCCTGAAATTTCGATCGTGGAAATCGATGTGAGTTTTGTTAACGTTGACGTTAAAATTGACCTTTGGACCATTTTAGATTGTGATAAACATGATATGACCATAAAAGGTATGCAACAAAGTTTGCACGAAATTTCAATCCCGGAAAGCGATGGGTGTTATTTCAATGTTGACCTTAAAATTGACCTTTGGACCATTTTATAGTGAGATAAACATGATATGTGATGCGAATCAAGATACAACTAATATTGAGCATGAAAATGACAAAGGCATGGAGATTAAGAAGAAAGATCCTTTGCATATTCCAATTACAAGGTCAATGTCATAGAGAGTTCAAGATGCCTTAAACGGGCTTGTCAAAGAGATTTTAGTGATTCAACGTTCAAGTCAAATTCCAACAACATCCAATGATATGAGCTTGAACAAGGATGAAAAAATTCTTACTTTGATCGAATTAAAGGAAGAATGACTGAAGACTTGGTTTGGTTTAAATTAGCTAAAGTGAGCATTGGACACGCATGTGTACGGCACATGTTAACCCATTGGGATCTTGGTTAATTTTTATTTGGCTATTTAATTAATGGAAGATACTAAATAGGCTTCCAGAAATCTTAGAGTTTTTAATTTTATTTCTAGCTTAGTTTGGATTTCTTTCTTCATTCTTTAAAGACTTATTTCCTATAGCTATAAGAACAATAGTTATTTAGTTTTAGACAAACTACTCAACAAATTTCGTGACTTAAGGTTTAGTTTTTTTTATATATAGTCATCTTTCTTTGTGTTCTTATCAGTTTTTTTTGAAGATTAATAAAATTTCAGATTTCCTTGCGAAATTTCAACTTCTTTGAGTGCGAGTGATTATTATCTTGTTCTTGAAGTCTTATTTTGTTTGTGATCAATTGTTGTGGCTAGACAATTGAGAATCAACCACATAACAGGTTCTTTCATCCAATTCGAAAGGTTGCGTTAACTATATGTTAACTTGATTGTTCGTTTGATTTGCTAGGATTGGTTGTGTTATTGCTATTTGTTCTTCTTAATTCTACTATCTCATTCATTATCCACATTCCTTTGTGTCTCAAAATCTCAATTCACGGTCGGGGAATATTTTTGAGTTCGGATTGCGCTTCACGTTACCTAATTCACATCAATTGGTTATCAGAGCACAGTTTGAATGGAGGTTGTAATTCTGCCCAGTCTATTTCTTTTCATCATAACTTTCTCTACAAAGATCAGTTTCTTTCAATTCAAAAGCTATCTAATTGCTTAGAGAATGATCTAAAACATGCCAGAAGACTCTACCTTATAATTCGTTCTCCAACCTATTGAAAAATTAATTCGTAATTCTCGTAATCTGGGTTTTTCAAGTTTCTTTATTATTGTCTTTGTTCATCGAGTTCCGCATCCCTTGGCCTCTAGATTACATAGGTTCATTGAAGTTTATATCATCTTTTTTTTATTGAACATTGTCTACCCAATCTTTTATTGTCTGTATGCATTGTATCTCGTCTCATTATTTACTGTTCTCATAGAATCCTTGTTTTCGCTATCCTCACTTTATTAAATTTTGCTTCTGGTAATTCGATATATTGTTTGGCTTGATATATTGATCTCGATCAACATAATACCAAAGAGCTTGGAACACATTATGAGTATTCTGATTTCCTTCTTTCTTGCTTTTTACAATAAGTTTTTTTTATTTCTGTCTGTCTAACCATGTCTCATGAGGATGAAAAATCATCTTATGAAGAGGATCCAAAAGTGTTAAGGGGTGCTTTTGCAGGAGAAATGAATAAATTGCAGCAACAATTGTTTGAAATGGCAGATTAAATAAAAAGATTAGGGGTTAAAAGTTCGAGAAGAAAGCCTAAGCAATCAAGGACCGATAAGGACTTTGAGGATGATTCTGAGGAAGAGCAATCTGATTCGAACTCAAGAAGGACTTCTAGGGGATGACAACGTCAAGATGGTAATCTTAATGCCATTAACTTCAAGATTCCCTCATTCAATGGTAATAGTGAGCCTGATGTGTATTTGGAATGGGTAAGAAAAGTTGATTCAATTTTTGACATCCATAATTACTCCGTGGAGAAGAAAATAAAATTGGTTATTTCCGAGCTAACT
The DNA here is from genome assembly GCA_949673415.1 of Euphorbia schlechtendalii. NCBI lineage: Eukaryota > Viridiplantae > Streptophyta > Magnoliopsida > Malpighiales > Euphorbiaceae > Euphorbia > Euphorbia schlechtendalii. The sequence goes on along the minus strand of CATIWQ010415439.1, from coordinate 101 downwards.
GATTATGCTGCAGTATGGTGGGATCAACTTAAACGCAATAGACGCAGAGATGGTGAGCCACCAATTAATACTTGGAATGGAATGAAACGGATCATGAAAAA
>CATIWQ010415376.1:0-13821 GCA_949673415.1 Euphorbia schlechtendalii | reverse complement strand
TTAATTTTTAAATAATAAATATTAATTTAAAATTTTATTAATTAAAAAATATAAGGGAATCAAATTAAGTAGACTAAATATTAAAAAAAAGTTAAATGTAAATTGGAAAAATGACTAAATAAATAAACTAAGAGTATATTAATAAAAATTATTCTTTGCTTATTTATTAACAATTTACTCCATAACTATATATATTAGGCTAAATAAATTAAATAATAGAGTATTGTGGTATTTACATAAAACTTGCATGTTATTCAGTTTGGAAAATTTCAGAAAACATTAAAATGCTATTTTCTGAGTTAAGGTACAAAATAGAAAATTCTAAAATCTGTTTTTCAATTTTCCAAACTAAAAAATTTTGCAACCAAACAGTAAATTCTATTTTTCATTTTTCCTTAAAAATTTTTCTGGAAAACTGATCCAGTTTTCCACAACCAAACAGACCCTATACGTTTCTGAAGGGTAATTTGGGGTTTTAAAAATTGAATGGGGATAAAATAGACAATAACTCGGTCAAAATGGAATTCCTTAAAAAAAAAGCCCAGGATAGCTCCTTAAATATTTCTCTTTAAAAGGTCCTTATAAGCTTAAGTGAAGGAATGGGAAACACTCCAAACCCTAACTTATAAACCCAAATCATCTTATAAGATGAGTTAGATCACTTATATGAAATTAGAAACACCACAAAAATAACTACACAGATTGTATTTAATTTTTATTTAATGTATTCAATAAATCTTCTTGAATATATCATATTTAAATATATTGCCTTTAATTATGCTTCTAATTATAATTTCAACAACTTTTATATAATCAAGTGACATTGAAAAATTTTACACAATTTTTTAATCAAATCAACACTAAATTTTTATTTAAATTTATATATTTTTTATTAATATATTGTGTTCAAAGTTCTTAATTTTACAAATACATTCCTTAACGTATAGTTCATATACCATGAATCAAATTTATTAATTTTTTATTAAATATAATTTAATTTGAATTAAAATTAAGTATTAGTGATACATTATTTTACTTTAATATGTTCTATTTCATTTTTATTTCAAGTATCAATATGAATTATGAAGTATTTATATGAAATATATTTTTCAAGGTGTAACTTATATGTATATATTAAATTATTTTAAAAAAATCACAATAAACTATATTCAAAGAAAATCCGGTTCAATCACCGATTTAATATGGTTGAACCTTAAATCGATGAACATCTGCTTTCACCGGTCTGACGACCAATCCGAGTCTGAAAATCACGGTATTGACTGCTCGGATTTATCTGTTCTTACTTTTCTACTGTTGTATTCAAGTTTGTAGATTGATCCAACTTCCACACAGCTTGTTCTTCAGTCCCTACTTTTTCTTTATTGCATTTGCCTCTTCACTCACGCAGTACATCTTGTACAGTTGTATTAAATGTTCAAAAAATTTACTGTTTGTTTCAAAATATATATAATCTGTTTTACAAATCTGTCATTATTTTTCAACAAGTCAAACATTTTAACATAGAAATAATCTTTTTAAAAAAAGAAGTAAGATTTTATAAATAAAGATTTTTGAAGAAACCAAGTATCAAATCCGAGACCTCCACATTTAGTTTAAGAGATGGTATTAATTGAATTAATCTTAATTGATGTTATTTTTACAAATCTTCAATATAAAATTGCCTCATGTTTCTTTAAAACTAAACCCAATTCAACTAAATTCCTTTAAAAAAAATTGGCGTTCTGAATAGTTTGAAGCAGGTATTTAAATGGGCAATGTTGAGATGGAAATGTCAATAGCGAAAGGTTGGTGCATTAATGATGTGAATTTGGCTGTGAAGGCACGAGGAAGTCAGGTGGCTGCCAATCCCTGGCACGTTCCACCCGGTTTTCCTCTTGTGCTTTCTACACTCTATATTTTTATTTTCTCATTTTCGTTCTTGTCTTTTATTCATTTCTTTCCGATTAAACTTTGACATATTCATACCTATTATACTTACATGTCAGTGAATATGCCAAATTAAAGCAACCGGGCATTTGCTATGTAAGTTAAGAGATAGAAAGTATATGGTCCCTCTCGGTACAATTGCATTACTATTCGTGTAACGACTGCCAAACCATATCCGATTACTTTAATTTCCTTTACAAGAATATAAGCCACGCAATTTGCACAATTTTCTCCTATTAATTCAGAAAATTACCAAATAAATTTTAGACCAACATTTAAGTAACTCAAAATCAATTGTTGAATTTTCAATACTATATAAGATGTGCATCATTAATTTAAAATTGTTCGTTTGGTTGAATTATTTAATACCAGTATTAATTAACTAAGTAACCAAAATCTAAATGATTTTCTTACAAATATTGCTTAAGCCATATGCTTACGTCATCCATTTGCCTTGTCATGTTGCCACGCGGTGCCTATCCTGTTATAAAAAGCGCTCCTTATCAGATCCCCAGTTTGCAATCAAACAAGAAAACAACCAAAAATCTTCCCTCTTCTTCCTCCTTTCAAGTTTCACAAAATCAAACTACAAAAAGTTACTATTGTTTCTTGAGCCTCTCACCTCTACCACTCTACCTCACAGCGGCAAGTCGTTGAACAGTAACAGGCGGAGAAATGGCCACGCCGTTGCCGGAATTGCAAAGAGGAGAAGGTGTCATACTGTCGAAATCCGCCACGAAAGCTGATTCCAAAGGATGTTTGGAAGAAAACAAGCGAAAATCCCCGGTTTTAATGTTTCTTTACTTCCATAAGGCAATTCGTAATGAGCTTCATGCGCTTCATACATTAGCCATGGCTTTTGCCATTGGGCAGACGGTCGATCTTTCGGCTCTTTTTGAACGCTATCGGTTTCTCAGATTAATTTACGAACACCATTCCAATGCAGAAGACGAGGTACTTAATTCTTTTTCCTACTTCTTTGCATTTCTTTGTCTTATTTGTGTGTTAATTATCTCCGGCTGCAACATTTGGGAATGCATTTAGTTGTTTGTTTCAATTCCTCACTAAATAATTTTTTCATCTTGAAATTGATTGTTCGGCCGACTAATTTTAATGTACTGCTGTTGTTTTAGCGTTGATCTTTTTCCCTACATCGCTGTTCACACATTTTAAGTATTTTCTGGCAGTAGGTTCCGGATGATGAATTATGGTTAGTCTGATTTGCTGGAATCCTTATCATTCTTACCTTACTAAGTTGTGGCGCATAATATTGCGTTCCTCATAGTTTTCGTGTTGTCTAAGACGGTGATTAGCTGCTACATTCTCCATTTTGATTTCATGTCCATTATTTGAATTCATAAATGCAATCAAATCAACATAGTAAAAGTTTGATTCATTTAATTATGCATTTTGTCCCCTAAATTAATATGCATATCATTTGGATGTTTTTCAAAATTATTGATGTTAGGTTAATTTGAAATCTACATCATTCATATTTTTCACTGAAACAGCTTCATATCCATATACACTATTCACATCCTGTTATATTATATATAAAGTACGCTTGAAAATTAGATATTTTGTGCTGCAGGTTATTTTTGCAGCTCTTGACATACGTGTCAAGAATGTGGCACACACATATTCCCTTGAACATGAAGGAGAAAGCAGTCTTTTTTATCAGTTATCGGAGCTGCTTAATTCTTACCCACAAAATGATGAAAATTTCCCAAGGAAATTAGCATCTTGCACTGAAGCCCTTCAGACATCACTAAATCAACACATGGCAAAGGAAGAGGAGCAGGTCAGTATCAATTGAAATCCCTTTTTATCCTAGCTTTTTTGTATAAATATGGATTTCTGTCGAGGATGGGTTTCGAACCTAGGACCTCCCACCTCCACTTTGAGAGGTGTACCAATTGGTCATTTTATCCTCGCTTTGATGAGTTTATTTGGTTAAACATATTTGCTGCAATTTTATTGTCCTTAAAATAAAGAAAACATGTCATCTACTCACTCCTTGAAAATTAGATAATCACAACGTATTACCTTAATTACGCTTAGATAATCACATCTGTTATGAAATGTTGTCTTCCTCCACGTGAATGTGCTGCTGAAATAATAAATAATTGTTGTTATTCTGGCCTTCCTTGACAGTTCTGATCCTCATTATTTGTATTCTATATACAAAATGATGTTTGATAATTGATTTTAATTGTGGAGAGGTGTTTTGGGCCTTTTATGCACTATGCAGACTGTTGTCAATTTTCTCTTCCAAGCCTTTGTGTATTCTTAGTTCATTGGGAAGTTTTGGTATTATCTACTGCACTGTTTTAAACAGATTTCCCCCACAACATTTAATGTTTCTTTCCCAAGCCTTTGTGTATTCTCAGTTTATCGGGAAATTTCTGTATTCTCTGGCCCTTTAAACTCTTTAAAGTATCGTTGGGACTCAAATAATGCTTTCATTTTCTCTTCTGTGCTCTAGTTTAGGGCCTTTAGGTGAATATACCTGTTGTGGAGTACCACTAAGTTGGTATAAGGGTCTTATTCATTTCTGGTAAGCTAATTTTCAACCACCACAGCAAAGCTGACTAAAAATTGCTGGTTTAATTTTACTCAAGAATGTTACTTTTATGTAAAAATGACTATCTCTAAGAGTTAGTTTATCAAAAATAATTCATTTGTTTTTTTGTTAATATGCTAGGTCATTCCATTGCTTATTGAGAAGTTCTCTCTCAAAGAGCAGGCAAGTCTAGTTTGGCAATTTTTATGCAGTATTCCCGTGAACATGGTGTCAGAACTTCTGCAATGGTTAGCATCTTCTATTTCACTGGATGAACGTCAAGATATGCATGCATGCTTAAGCAAAATAATCCCAGAAGAGAAAATTCTTCAACAGGTAAGACTTTCCTTCTTTTTCTGCATTTTTTCTCTGCTGAATTTTGCTGAATGGCCATGCCGTTGGCTAAAAGTTTGCTCATTGTGTAGATTGTTTTCACTTGGATGGAAGGAAGACATAGTGTAAATAAAGTTGACAGCTGTGTTGATAATCCTCAAGGTTTACGCTCTATGAGTTCTGCTATCACGATTACTTGGGGATCGGATAACATGGCATGTGCTTCTGAGCAATACAAAATTGGCAAAAGGAAATGGTTTGAGTCAAGCAATGATGCTCCAGATATAGTGACTCACCCAATTAATGAAATTTTGCTTTGGCATACTGCTATAAAAAGTGAGTTAAATGAGTTGGCTGAGGAAGCTAGGAAGATAAAACTTTCTGGAGATTTTACTAATCTATCGGCCTTTGATGATCGATTGCACTTCATTGCTCAAGTTTGTATCTTCCACAGGTGAATTGCTTTAGTTGTCTACTTAAATAATTTTCTCTTTGTGTGTTTATATACATATACATTAATGTGAGCACTCATGCATATGTGAGAGAATTATTTTAAGGTTGCTGGATTCTTAATAACATGTATACTTAACAGTAGATTAAAAAAGTTACTTTGCATTTTAAATAAGACCTTAAATTATATTGAAGTGATCCAGATAGATTCATGCAATGATGAATGATGTTATTATTCTTAAGTCTACTTTCCATGTTTGTTTTCTCTGATACCATTCTCTATTTTTGGTGCATAAAATTAATGATTGGGGTATACATTAATGTCTAACTGCACCACTAATTCAAGGAAATACTTGACTCTGAACTCGGCAAAAGGCAATATTAACAAGAATCCAGCTATGCCAATAAACAGTGTATGAAGCATCCTGTAATTTATCTAATTTTAAGCATTGTTTTGTTTTTCCTACAGTATTGCTGAGGACAAGGTCATATTTCCTGCAGTTGATGGAGAATTGTCTTTCTTGCAAGAACATGCTGAAGAAGAAAGTCAGTTTAATGAGTTGCGGAGTCTAATTGAAAATATTCAAAGGTCTGGTGCAAATTCTAAGTCAGCTGCTGAGTTTTATGAAAGGTTGTGCTCTTATGCAGATCAAATAATAGAAACTACAAAAAGGCACTTCTATAATGAGGAAGTTCAGGTGAGTCTCTTGTTATTGATGTGTTGAATTTTAGGCATGTGTGGTAGTCCGTAAAATTGTGAGGATACCCTTTTTTTTTGCACTGAAGTAGTTGTAACTCAGGTATGAGCCATTTATGGGAGTTAGTGAATGTGGTAATACATGGCCATGGGAGTTTTCAATGAAGTGGTTTCAATCTTTGCTTAATCTGCTGTTATATCAAATTTGCAGCTGGTAATAGAAAACTGTACAGACTTCTCAACAAAGTTTACTAGATGTTTCATAAATAGAATTGCACCAAAAATCATCACTTTCAGTTATTTAAAGATCGTTTTCTAAGTCCCTTACATATTTAGGTTCTACCACTGGCTCAAAAGCACTTCAGCTTCAAAAGGCAGCAGGAACTTCTTTACCAAAGCTTGTGTGTTATGCCCCTGAAATTGATTGAACGAGTCTTGCCATGGTTGGTGGGGTCACTAACTGAAGATGAAGCCAAGAATTTTCTTAAAAACATGCAGTCAGCAGGTTTTTTTATGCACCTATTATATAGCTACTTATTATTAGATATTTACTATTTAATGAAGTCACCTAACTGTGCATATTTTCATATTTGATAAATCTCATTCAGCTCCGTCAGCAGACGCTGCCCTGGTAACACTTTTTACTGGCTGGGCTTGCAAGGGTCGTAACAAGAGTGCATGTTTGTCAGGTGCAATTGGTTGTTGTCCTGCTAAAAGGTTCAGTGATATTGAAGAACATATTGACCCATCATGTTCCAACTGTTCATCTGTACATTGTTTAAAGGAGAGCACTGCATCAATTAATGGAGATGAAAACAAAAGGCCAGCCAAAAGAAACTCTTCAGAGTCATGCAAAAATAACGATGCTATTATTACATCAGAGTCAATAACATCCTCTAGATCATCTTGCATTAATAGGGCTTGCTGTGTCCCTGGTTTAGGAGTAAGCAACAATAATTTAGGATTGAGTTCTCTTTATACTGCCAAATCTCTGCGGTCCTTGTCTTTCAATTCCTCTGCTCCATCTCTTAGCTCCAGTCTCTTTAATTGGGAAGTAGATAATAGCTCATCTAATATTTTGAGTACAGAACGACCAATTGATATAATATTCAAGTTTCATAAAGCCATAAGCAAAGACTTGGAGTATCTGGATGTTGAATCTGGGAAACTAAACAATTGTGACGATACATTCCTTAAGCAGTTTATTGGAAGATTCCGTCTTTTATGGGGCTTATACAGAGCGCATAGCAATGCTGAAGATGATATTGTTTTCCCTGCATTGGAATCCAAAGAGGCACTTCATAACGTGAGTCATTCATACACACTTGATCATAAGCAGGAGGAAAAATTATTTGAAGATATCTCATGTGTCCTTGCTGAGCTTTCACTTCTTCATGGAAGTAAACAAAGAGCCTACACAATAAAGGATTTACAAGGATGTGACCAGGAGGTTTCTGCTGCTGGTGAAATTAATTTTAACATAAAGTATGGTGAGCTAGCAACAAAGCTGCAAGGGATGTGCAAATCTATAAGAGTTACTCTTGATCACCATATTTTTAGAGAAGAACTTGAGTTGTGGCCCTTATTTGGAAAGCATTTTTCGGTTCAGGAGCAAGACAAAATAGTTGGTCGCATAATTGGCACAACTGGTGCTGAAGTTTTACAATCTATGTTACCTTGGGTAACTTCTGCTCTCTCTCAGGATGAGCAAAACAAAATGATGGACACATGGAAGCAGGCAACCAAGAATACAATGTTCAATGAGTGGCTTGATGAATGCTTGAAAGGACCGACAGAATCATCTATGCAGATTGATCCATCTGAAGCTAAAACTTCTAGAGAAGGTTTATAGTCTTAGAACTGTAATGCAGCTTCAAGTAGCTATGAATAGCTTGTTGAGACAATTTTTTTCCTACACTTTCTACTTACCCAACTTTATCAATTGCAGGTAAGGAGTTTCAAGAAAGTTTGGACCAAAGTGATCAAACATTTAAGCCTGGTTGGAAAGATATATTTCGGATGAATCAAAATGAGCTCGAGTCTGAGATTAGAAAGGTTTACAAGGACTCGACTCTTGATCCAAGGAGGAAAGCTTATCTTGTTCAAAACCTTTTGACCAGGTTAGAAGTCTTGATCTTAATTTTTTTATTTATATCCGTTCATAAGAACAAGCTATATTTTTTTTTCTTTTATTTAGTCGAGTGATCCAAGAATAAATTCTAAATCTTCCAAGTGTATTTAAATTTTGTCAAGTTCCGCTTCAATCTTCAAGTGTATGCAAGAAAGATAAAATAATCAATATCCTTGAAATAAATTATCAGTTGTATAATTTATTTTAAAAACTGTTTAACCTTTATGCATCATTTTGCTCCAGAAAATCCATTCAATAATAATAATATACACTTTAAGTTTCATAGTAGCAATCGTTTGAAGTGCATAATGTCTACTTTGCATCAATTCTCATAATTTCATATCGATCACGCATTGTTGATTTTGTTTCAAATGAAAACTAAAAGAGAAGATACATGAAAATTAACTTCACGAAGGAAAACAGATAAGTGTTATATTAATACTTTTGCCAAATATCATAACAGCATGGAAAAGAGTATAGCCAATTCCTATATATATTAATGTGTATATATACATGTATGTTTGTATGTATATAGGATAATCGTTGTTCATTGCACTGTTTCTGGTCAAAAGAGAGAGGGAGGAAAAATTTTGAAAAGTGTTTGATAAAGAAAGAATGAAAACCAATCTCCTATTTTTTTTAACAAATTTACAAATTTTGGCTTTATACTAACAAGAAAAAATGGCCCAACTTCATATTAATTAAAGGATAATGGAGTAAATTCTGTTTAACACATTTCTTTTTTTCTCACCATTTTTGTGCAAATTGAGAGGAAAGAGTAATGCGTAAGGATGAATAAATTTCTATCTTTCCTTCAAGATCCCTTCGAAATAAAAAAAAGCAAAGGAAGGTGAATTTAGATCCTTCCCTCTACTACCCTTTCAATTCGCCTCTTGTTTCTTTTTAAACAAACAGCTTAAAAAGGATTATTAAACTTGCATTATAGCTCAGTGCCTACGATCAATTTGGTTTGACCTTAATGGTTTCCTTTAGGTGGAAAATTTACTTGTACAGTTTTCAATTATGGTTATTATTTTGCGATTTATCTGTATCCTCTATTAACATACGAGTAAAAAAATGTTCTTTTAGCCGCTGGATAGCTGCTCAACAAAAGTTACCTCAAGCAATGCCAGGTGAAACTTCTGATAGCAATGATGTAGCTGGATGCTCACCATCTTTTCGAGATACAGAAAAACAAGTATTTGGCTGTGAACATTATAAGCGAAACTGTAAACTTCGTGCTGCTTGCTGTGGCAAATTGTTTACCTGTAGATTTTGCCACGACGAAGTGAGCGATCATTCTATGGAGAGGTAGTCATGGTTGTTAATCGTTACTGATTAATTTTATATTTTGAGTTAAGGTTCTAAATGCTTGATGCTTTGAGTGACTGCAGAAAAGCAACATCAGAAATGATGTGCATGCGATGTCTGAAGGTTCAGGCAGTTGGACCAATCTGCACAACACCTTTGTGCAATGGCCTTTCAATGGCAAAGTATTATTGCAATATATGCAAGTTTTTTGATGATGAAAGGTACATTAATTCTAATATTTTCAGTTACTATCATAAAAGTAAATCTTAGTTACTTTTTCATGTGAAGATGCTATGGTTATGTTCTTCTCATTACAAAAAATAAGAATAATTGAAAGAAAATCACGGGACAACTGAATCTACCATGTTTAACAAGTAGTCTTTGCTTTTTTGCTGGAAATCGGTCTTCATTTTATGTTTTTCTCTTTCTGAATTATACTGAACTATATAATGAACAGCCATGTTAGTGAAACTGTTGTGATGTTCTGAAGCTTAAAAAATTAGATTGGCATGCAGCTTTATAATATTATTGCACAATGCACAAGAAATTTTTCAAGTTGTTCGAGTTTAGTTATTGGCTTTAAATTTTTAACTAGCTAATTTGTTTTTGACAAACAATGAGATCACTCTTAAAAGCTTCATAAATTTTTTGTTCTTACTATGATTGCTCAGATTACAACTTATACAAGAATTGTGCGTTCTCTCCTCAGTCCTCATTAATGTTTTTTTTTTTGCCATTTCAGAACAGTGTATCATTGTCCCTTTTGCAATCTATGTCGTGTTGGGAGGGGACTAGGTATTGATTACTTTCATTGCATGACATGTAACTGTTGCTTGGGAATGAAGTTAGTGAATCACAAGTGCCTAGAGAAAGGTCTAGAAACTAATTGCCCAATTTGTTGTGATTTTTTGTTCACATCAAGTGCAACAGTCCGAGCTTTGCCTTGTGGCCATTACATGCATTCGGCTTGCTTTCAGGTACTTTTTCCTCCAATAGCACGTTTCATTTTCATTTATCTTTTCTTAGAATTATCTAAGAATGGTTGGAATTTTCATGTTCTCTTATGCAGGCATACACTTGCAGTCACTACACCTGTCCTATATGCAGCAAATCTTTAGGAGATATGGCTGTAAGAAATCCTTTTCTTTCTAGTCATCAGTAGATTTTTTTATGCTATTGTAGTTGATATTTTGAAAGCAATTCCTCAAATTATTGGTACTTATTCAAATTTTAATGGGTTGATTTTTCTACTAGCTGTTGATATTGTCATGCACTTTCACTCATTAAAAAGTTACAGGTAGGAATGCTAGGATAGAGAGTTCTTGGTGATAGTATTTTTAATTTTTCTTTTGACCTAGAAATTTAATTTTATTTTTGCCTTGGAAATTTTAGTTTTTTCTCTGTTCCTTTTCAACTTGAGTAATGTTTGATGATTTTTATAGGAAAAAAGTGAACATATTTTGAGTTCTTACTCTGAAATATAAATGTATATGCTAAAATACAAATTTTCTTAGACAGCTATGCTGTAAACAGAATTCAACTCAAATTATAAGTTGTCTCTGATAGACAAAATATAGAAAAAAAGTTACGAATACGGTTTGGTTCTTCCCTTCGAATTTGTATCTGTGTTTGATTAATTGGACATAGCAAAGACTAGTAGTAATATTATGGTGTGGTACTTGCAATTTACTGTGGTGTTAATAGATGAAGCATAAGAGTGTATTGTTACTACGGATATAGGTTTACTTTGGTATGCTGGATGCATTGTTGGCAGCAGAGGAGCTTCCAGAAGAATACAGGGACCGTCATCAGGTTTGTCTTCTACTGGAGCTTTTTTTTTCCAATTTATTGGTCCTGGAATGAGTACCTAGACTATCACACTTGTCTTCCTGTTGAGTTGAACCCACAAATGGTGATGATGATGATGATGATGTGGTTCCAGCATCTTAAAAAATATTATTTAGGTACATATAAGTTCTTGCTTAATGATAATGGATTACATTCTAAGTTTTTAATATTTTACCGATCCACAAACAAGGAAAAAAAATGAAAAGGCTAAAGATAAGTAATACAAGAAGCAATAAGGATTTGATTGTTTCGTTATCAAATACAATATTAAGTTGTGCAAATGCTTGGATTAATTTTGTAACTCTTGATCCTTATTATGACAATGCAGGACATACTCTGTAATGACTGTGATAGAAAGGGAAATGCACGGTTCCACTGGTTGTATCATAAATGTGGATTTTGTGGATCCTACAACACTCGGGTGATTAAGAGTGAGACGGAAAAACCTAATGCGTCGAATACGCAGTAGCGAGAGGTTCGTTTTCAGCATGAAGGTATATAGTAGCTGTACATTAGCCATGTATATATATACTTCATTGTCAGTTTTTTCAGTTTTACCCCTTGCAGAAGTTGCCTTTTGCTATTGATTTTCAGGGTTACAATTGTATGAATTCGTGGATAATTGAGTATTTGGCGAATATTATTGAGCATGTAAAGGAAAATTATGATATGTAACCTAAAACTTATAATGTCATCTGTATAAGAACTTAATGCGACTTCCATTTTTTGTAGTCTCGCATGAATTATTACTTGCATCTCTTGTATCAAAACATATAGGTCGGGCATGAGATCATTCAGCGGCTCTAGTGACTAGTGTGCCTTATTTTGACAATGCAAATTGTGTTATTCGGTTGAGCTATTTATAAACTGTAGATTAAGATTCTTCTAATTTTCATTCTGTTAAAGTGTTAAACAAACATAAAATTTGGTTCCAGTTTCAAATTACAATTTTTTTTATATTGCTAAACACTATTCTGATAACAGATTAAAATGAAATCATCCGTTAACAATTAGTTCCATATTTATCGGCATTGCAACTACTCAGCTAACTAATTCGAAATGAATTATTCATCTTACTTGAATATTTTGTGGTGTAATAATGTGTGAATTATTTCTTTAAGTGCTATGGCTCTCTCTCACGGAGATTATTTAATTAATCTTCTCATCATGTTTATTAAGAATAAATTGATTCACCTTTTTATCATCGACCTAATCTTAATTCATAATTGAAATTTGTGTAATTTAATCATACTTTTCAATTCAAGCAAAATAAAAGAAGGGATCTTGAAAAATAAACTATCAATATAAAGATAAAATAGTAATTGCTTCAACTTGCTACTTCATGTAATTTTTTGATGGCATGATATAGACCAATTGTTTAATTAAAAAATTAATTGTTTATCAAATTTTCTCGGAACTCTTAAATATTTATATTTTTCAAATAATAATTGTCCCAAAAATATTGAAGTAACATGTCTTTAACACAACGCAAAACTGATGATAAAAATGGAATCTAAAACAGTAATAAAATGGAAATCTATGTTACGATGGACTCATCATAGACCTCATAAAAATTAACATAATAAAGAATTTACATAAATAGGAAATAACAAAAATAATTAAGATAGCAAAGAAAAGGAAAAAGGAAAAAGAACTCCGAACAAAAAGAAGCGTTAGTGGAAATAGCAACAATTGGCTTGGAAAGAGCAACTCAACCCGAACGTTAAAACCTCCTCCTTGTCTACATACAATATATATGAATTTTCCCGGCGATTACGGCATTACGCCCCCGAGTTCCAAATCTACTTCTCTCTTTTCTCTGATAACTTTTCTTCAAATTCCTCACCTTTTTCTATAAATCAATCAAAGAAACTCCGATCATACAGACAGATTCCCGTATTATGATTGACAACAAATAACAGGCACAAACTCTTCTCTTTCTCTTTATACACAGCCACACACATCAACAATGGCGATGCAAGATAGATCAAAATCACTTCACAACTTCTCTTTGCCTTGTTTGAAATGGGGTAATCAAAGACTTCTTAGATGCGTCAAACTCACTGTATTGAAAATATGGTAAAGAAGCGAAAGAGTTATGAACCGAAAGACTGAGTCGTGCAAAAAGACACTGTCCTTAAAGGATTTCGATATATCCTTCCAGGATTAAACAGCCTCTTCCAAAAATATATTTTTGGGGACAGGAACAGAAAGTTTGAAAATTATATCCAGAAAGAATGAGAGGAAAATGTTTTGTTTTCTTTTTCTTGTGTTGTGTACTAAGAAAGAACAAAAAAACTTTCTTATATAGGCACACAAAAAACAAATCCGTTGAAGAACATTAAAACCAAATAAAGACTAATTGTATACGGTACAAAATAACCTGCAGTTTTCAACAACTTTTGAAAACAAAAAACGTAAACATAAATGGCATTAAAATACCAATTTTAATTTAGTCAATGAAAGATTAAAAACCAAAACTGTACAATTACAGTGTACATATACTTTCATATTATAATATAATACATGGCATAATCCATA
>CATIWQ010415281.1:0-14234 GCA_949673415.1 Euphorbia schlechtendalii | reverse complement strand
GTAGTAGCTAAGGCATCTTTCCAACAAAAAAGAGGCCCAATAAAAAGAACCTATCCATATCGTCAATGGGCTTTCGCTGACAAAAGGGCCCAGATTAAAAAGCCTATCAAGATCAGATAAATAGATATTCAATAACATATTCCTCCAGAGACTGACTAGCAATTATGAACCAAAGATAAAGGATGGATTGAAGCATTTCCATTTGTGTCAATAACAACTTGTATTGTATACCCAAAGCCATCAGGAAGCCCTTCTAAAACTAAAGGCAATATGTACACATCATTCATACATGCATACATACATACATACATACATACATACACACTTTGGGCACTATTTTAAAATAAACAACAACAACAACTTGCTCAACCCTCATTTATGCACAATCTTTCCCTCACCTTTCTTTTTAATTTATTTTTCCCATCTTTCAGTTTCTTTGTCGATTCGGGCTTAAGCTTGCATTATTAGAGATGGTGTCAGAATTCGACAACGAGCTGGCATGAAGTTGACGTGGACAGCATACACGTTTTTCGGGGGGGCAAGGGACAGGGGCCGGATGGGCTATAAATGTAGGAACATTATCCCCAGGCATCACCACTGAAACACCGTTCGCATATACACTCATCTGCACATATTAAACAATGCATTTAATCTATTAACAATGTACGTGTTACTTGGAACAACATTCAATTTATTAGTCTTCATGTTTGGCAAAACAAGAAAACCTTAAATGTGTTGTTTCAGCAAGATCCAGGGAGTTGCCAGAACAGTTGTGTTAAAGAAATGTAAATGTTTCAACATAGGAACTCTAGACAAGGAATTACATGAACAACTTAATTGTTCCTGAATCCTGATCACGTCACAATGTTTTCTACATTTTATCCTCTTCTGATTTTCTTTCTCAAAATAAATAGATGCAAATTGAAGCAAAATTAAATGACTATTTTGGTCCCGTACTATCAACCCATTTCCCCTTTAGCCCCTTTTGTGACAAAACAACTGCATGTTACACATTTGTTATTAGTCTGATTAAGAAATGCTCCACATTGTTATTATCATACATGATTGATGATAAACACTAGCCTCTTTTTCTTGGACATTTCCTAATTGGAAACAGGCTTGATCAGGAAGCAAAACATCCCATCAAGTCAATGACCATTGTAATCTTAACAAATAAAAGTGGAGCCCATTTGTTTAATGAGAACCAGACAAGTCTAACTGTTTCACTTCTACCTTTGGACCACTTCAATTGTAGCGTCTCCTCAACACATAATCACAAGAGTAGATATGGGTGCTTAACAATCATGTCAACTACACTAAAAAATAGTCTCAATTTTTCATTGGAATGCATTCTTAAACTATTCAAGTAATTCTAATAAAATAGGGAAAGGAATTGACTTGCCCTCAGGGTGAATTCTCATTCTACTGTAAATTCTACAAAGCCAAAACTTGAAGATAAACAAGGAATTAGATCAAACAACGTCTTAGAAACTTAGCAGGTCAGTTTGACCGTGCTTTCTAAGCTGATTTTATATAAGGAGCTGAGCTGATTTACAAAAAAAAAAAAACCAGAAAGTTCTTAATTAAATAGTATGAAGAACCAAAATATGTTGCACAAATCCAAAATATGTAGTTCTAAAAAAAAATTTGTGAAAGATGGCAGCTCGAAAAGTAATACTAAACACGCCTTAAGATAAACATCAATTTATAGTTGTAGTTGCATGGAAAATTAAAATTTTGATTCAGCCAAGAATTGAAAAATCAACAAGGTTTGGATCAAAAGGTGGGGCTTTAGTGGTTGTTAAAAGGTATGACAAAATGTAGACCAAAGATGTGAACTCCAACAATAAAATATGAGCCTCAATTAAGATTGTGCATATCTTCCATAATAGTAACGCTCAACCACAGTCTTCAAGGACAGTTGGATAGGACTCACGGAGAGATTGTTTTAACAAGATTATAAATTTCCAATAAAAGGACTTGTCTCCGACCAATCATATAGAATTGGGACTATGAAAGCAATATAACTAACCAACATCAAGTGATGTATAAGTGGGTGGGTCTAAAACAGCTACAAGTACATATCTACTGTATAGTTAGCCCTCTGCTTGGGTTGGGTCCAACCATTCATTCAATAACCAACTTCCGCTAGTTTTTTTATTACTAACAGAAACTCTAGTTTTGATCACATCAAATCAAACAAAGGGGTTTTCTCTTGCAAAAAAAATGCATGCTTCTGCATTACAAAGTAAGCAAATTTAGTCAAATTAGTAAAAGTGATGAATAACTGTCCTCTTAAACTAGTTAATTGATATTAACATATCGGACATTTTTATCCTTCAATTTCAGCCCAAATGGATGCAAATTAAATAGCACAAGGCTCAAACCGGTAGCAGTCGTACTACAGAAAGCAGATCAAACACGCTGTAGCACACAAAAGAAAAAGGTCTAATGCTGAATAAATAGGCTTGAGAAGAAGCAACTTGAACTGAATCAGAGAAGTAGACAGATAAAAATTCAGAGAAACAGTAGCAAATAAGCAAATGCATTATTATAGAAAATTACTGTTATCTCCTAATGAAAGTTATTACAAAGCTGAAATCTTTTGAGGTTGAATCTATTCAACTCTGACCACCATAATTATGAACCAACTAAGCAAGCAGAAAACTTTATGTCAGGCCAAAAACTACATAATTTACAAAAATCAAAATAACCACAAAAACGGTTCAGACAAAAGAACAAACACATAGAAGGCATAACAAAGGTAGGACTAGCTGAACATTCACGCCCAAATTAAATAAGAAGCATTATCAAATTATGAAACAAAATGCTGAAATTAAAACAGTAAACTACTCACTTTAGGAGAGGGGTGACCGAGCTTAGCATTGAAACCCCTCTGAGATTCAAGATCGCCGCCGTTCGTTCTACCAGAAGAAGGTCTGAGAATTCTTTCAAAAATGGCCATAACTAAGAACATAGATATGAGGATGGCAGTAGCAACAAACCCAAAAGAAACAGCATTTACAGAATTATTGTAGTGCCTCCACTGTTCCTCTCTTTGAATATTTAGCAAAGGAGCTCCAATCGGTGGCCAGGCATTGTAACCACCGTCTTGTTCCCCCATTTTCCGAGTTCTTTAAAATCAGCAAAATTGAAATAAGCTCCTACCCGTTTGCATTATCACAGAGATTTGCTGTGAAGAAAAATCAAAAGGTGAGGCGGTACTAAAGGGGTTGGCAGCAGAATAACAATCGAACGTTGAATCTTTGTGAAAAGGAGAAGCCCACGGAGTAGAGAGAAAGGGGAGCTTGTCACATGCGGCAAAGCAAAGTTAAACAGAGAAAGTGAGCTTTGAAGTTTGTTGGGTATATATTAAGGATCAGCTAAATAAATTGGTAAAGTAAATTTTACTCTGATTTTGTTAAAAAGTAAAGTGTTTTATTATTTTGTATATTATCATTAGATAAAGGTTCAACGAATCTCCACTCCCTTTAACTTGAATAAAAAAGGTTATTACCATCTTAAATTTTAAAATGTGACAGATGGTCCCGTGTATTTGTCTAAAATGCGTTACTTTACCCCCTCGTAAAAATATCGGCTTCAAGAACAAAAAGATAAAAAATGACAGGCCAAGAATCGATACAATATTATGATTAATTGAAGAAAATATTTAGAATAGAGATGAAGCTTTGAAGAAGACGATGAACATATATTAGGGATTTTGAATGGTAAGAATTAGAATGTTAAGGATTTTTTTTATTCATTTTTTATCCCACCAGCATACTTCACGCGTATGTATTTTTATGGTCATCCACGTAGCAAGCCAGGGTATCATAAGGGGGTAAAGTGACGTGTTTTATACAAGTACAAGGGGCTATTTATCACATTTCAAAGTTCAGGATAGCAACAATCCTTTTTGGACAAGTTTAGGAAGGTGTGAATGCATTAAATCTTGGATAAATATTGTGATGATTGATACGATAATAATAAGAAGAAGAAATAAAGTAAAATTTATTTTATTGAAAACAAAGTAATCATATCGTACATGGTAACGTTATGAAAATTAATTGGATCCTAAATCACATAGGAATCTCAATCATTACCGATGATGACTGTTGAGATTAATTTAAACTTAGAGCTTTATCATTAAAATTTAGAGAATCTAAATGAACTTGTATTTGAAGACTTGCGTAAATGGGAAAAAGTTATTTCTATTTTGGCAGTTGAAAATTGAAATTGGCTTTTTAACTTTTATTAAATGGTAATTTTCGTAATTTGTGAACTTTTTGGGTTGGGCAAGTACACCTGAAAATCTGGCATGAACATAAAATGTCATGTAATGCTTGTGCATGGGTCTTTACCATTGTAGTGATAGTAAGTGCTACGCCTCTAACCTTTGTTTCTAACCTTTGTTCAGTTGGTCTATGATATGATATAGTAATAAATAACAAACATATGTTTATTGCAAGGTTATTCTATATTGGATGATTTCCATGGTTCAAAACCATGAAATCAAAAGCAACAATTTAGTATTTTTTAGGTGTATTAAATTATACATGAATAATGATGTACCAGATATCATTAATATAAAAATTCAATTATTATAAAACCTGAGACTTGAAATATTCGATGAATTACATACCAAAAGGACATAAAATATAAAAATTCAAAATCAGGTTATACGACCTAAATATTAGATTTTATTAAATTCGAACTATAAATCATGCTAAAAAATGATAAAAGGTTTAATTCAATTATAATACAATCTACGATTTTATTGAACTTTCAAGATTGAATTTTTAATCATTTCCGGTATTCAAATTGCATCTTCGATCTTGGACACGTGAAAAAATGGACACCTTTTATATTCATTTTATTCTTTTCCGTAAATAGTTAACATAATTTTTTCATATACTATGTATAAGAGACCATATGACATTCAAAATTAAAGTTTTTTTTGCTATGTTTTTCCTACGAAGAACAGTAAAATAAAATAATGTTACCTAAATAATAAACAAAATGCAACCCATTCGAGTCCCAAAAATAATTGAACCCATCCATTCATGTAATTCACAAGCACTTGTTATTTTTATGTAATAAACTACATTATGTAACCTTGATGATCAAGTGGTTCGTTAGTTTTATATTATATTAACCAAAGTAGCATTATTATTGTAATCATTTTAAATTTTTGTTTAGTTTTTTATTGAATAACTAAATGAACATTTTATATCTAGTAGAATTATATTGTAAAAACTATGGAATATTTTTTATTTAGCATGATGTTTTAGTCATCTTACCTAACTAATATATTGTTAGATAGAAACTACAATAATCAATAGTACAAATATGAAAAATATTTAATGGAATCTTATCAAGATTAGGAATTCTACTACCTCCATGATTGAATTATAAAATAAAAGAATAATTCTAAATTCTAATACCTACACTAAACAAAAATTAATTAAACAACTAAAATCAACCATCTACCACATGCGTCATGTCGAATTTATGAATCCATTTCTAATCTCATATGGTCCCTTATTGTGTCCTTTTCACACGTGTCATGATCCACGTGGAAATAATTAATATAAAAATAATTGAACCCATTAATATCTCTCCTTTTCCGAAATAAAAAACCGACATATCAAGTCTTTGTGTCGGCTTTTGCAGGTCTTAACCAACATGTGGACAGCAAAATTTTCGAGATTGTCCCCAGATCAACGGTGGATAGAAGTTTCATCCCTGGTTAAATTTGTACCGTTCATGTTAACTCTTTCTAATTATGGTTAAAGTCAAAGGGTCAAAATCCGAAACTGCAGTATCCCTCATGTTCGCAAGCTATTACGACCCTGGCAATTTTACGAAAATTTATTTTTTTATAAAATATTTCATGAAAATTTATACAATGCAAATATGTTTTTACGTGGTTACTTTTTTACATTGCTAATCTTACCCACATTTTCTATTACTAGTTCAACATTAAAAAATGAATTCATACAAAAATATGAAAAAATAAAAATTAAATATTTAATTTTTAAAATGAAATCTAACGGGATGGGAAGAATATAATAATCTGATTATATCAATTTCTTCGTTATTACACGTGCCATTGGACTTCGATTGAATAATCACTTATAACTTATTAGTAATTTGATTTTGTTAATCCCCTAGTGTAACTACAGACAATCTGAATATACTTGAACATTTCCTTAAAAATACAGTATAGAAAAAAAATCTAAATAGTTCAAACCAGAAAAAAAAAACAGACAAATTAGTGATGTAAAATTTTACTTCAAAAAATTGTAAGATATATTAATATAAATATCATTATTTTAATAACAAATTTCAAAATATTATACGTGTATTACTGCACATTTATACCTTTATACCATAAAATGTATTGATTTAGGACTGTATAAAAAATTTATATCTGAATTATTTTTGGAATAAATAACAATTTAGTAGAAATACCAATGTAACAGTAGAGTTAGCACGGTATTGGTAAATTTTGAAGGTTAAATAAAAAAAAAAAGGTTTAGCTGTGAAGCGTAAACAAAATAATTTCGTTGCAACATTATCAACAATTGAATTACTTGAAGTTGACTGGAAATAAATATAATAATCTAACAGACGAGTAAGGTAAAATAAAACAATATTAAAAGTAGTTTTGTTTTGTAGTGAACCCAGAGGAAGGAGCATGAGTAGTGTCAGAGCAGTGGAGTGTGGGGTCCAATGGGTCTGCTTTGGCTCGTGCTACCCTCTGACCTCATGGTTTCACGTGATGCTATCTTTTCACATTTACGGTTTTTTTATTTTCTCTCTTTCTCTTCTTTTGATGATTCAGAGTTTGTAATTTGAGAACCAAATTAATCCCTTCCCCGTTGGAATGATATATTTTGAAATAATTTAATTCAATTGAATTTATTTTGTCAAAATTTTTTGTTTGGAATAAATAAATATTGATAGAATTCAAATCATGCAAGATTTGAATTCTTATATGAATGCAAAGAATAGAATTCTTGCAAAAACTTGCAAGATTTCAAAGGAATTCGTTTGAATTATGCTTTTGAATATTATTTTTATCATTTTAACCTTCCCATATGCTTTTAGTTAAATGAGTCAAAATGTTTGTGTAAATTATTTCGAAAAAATATTAAATATATTAATTAACAATCAATTGAATTCATGAAGTTTCCAAACAAAGGAATTTGTTTGAGAAATTATTTCTATTGAATTCTTTTAAACGAATTCAATTCAATTCTTTTCATTTTTTTTTATGTGATTTGTTTCCAAACACACCGTAAATGAGTCCGTGGGTCAGTGAAAGTGAGGGAAGGGGCTGATATCAATTGATTTCTGGCTCTTTAAAAAGACTTGATTCTTCATCATCGGTTATTGGATATTATTTTGGTTTGTAACTTTCTATATGTTATGAACCTAGTTCAACTATAAATTCTTAAAATTTGATAATATATAATTAGAATTCGAATAGTGACCTCATGCGTTGTAGGATTGAGAGAGTGAAATGTGTCCTTGATTTGAACACTGTTGATGCAGGCTCGACCCATTGGTAAATAAATGCCTCTTCTTGCTGGGCCTCATGCTGTATATTTGATTTGATGGTCTTTTTACCTGTGTTATCCACTAAAAATATAGGAAAAATAGTCAAATGTTCTCGAGAAGGTACACTTAGAAGCAAAGACAGATCTCTCCAACAGAGAACTCCAGTTTGGGAATGCAATAATATGACCATACATTGATTCACTTTCATATTTTCATAAGTTTCACCTACCTCGTTACTAGTCCAAAGGAAAAAAACTATTTTATTGTGAAAATATTCCTTCTAAAATCTTAGTTCGAGAAGTTCCTTTTGTTTACTGAAATGCTAATCTAGTTAAGTGTATTAGAGCCACTAACTTTCAGACATTAGTGACGCAAACCGATCAACTAGGAGCCTTTTAAGTTTATCATTATATTAGACATTCCATGTAAACTATGTTATATTTATCCATCAGCTAGCACAAATGAAAACTAAATGGTACTTGTATTTAAATATGTACAAATTGATACCAAATTAATGCAGGTCATAATTAATTTGTATTTTATAAAGTAAACATAATTTTCCAGTTTATCATCATTGGATCAAAGCATCATTCAAAGATGACAAACACAAATTAATAGTTACTAAAATAAAAATCATATAATACCTTCAAATTATCCCCAAATTATAAATAAGTCCATATGATACTATTTTTCCTGGTTTTTTTTTCGAAAATGCTCGTTAACCTGAAATTTCATGCTCAACTTGTACAACATGTATACATTTATTTTCAAAATAAAGTGCACATGAGTTTAATTCTACGATTCTATCACTTAAACTAAGTGCCATTTGTTATTGCTTTTGAAGTTGTTGTTTCCACAAGTTGTTCTCACAAACTCTTTATATAACTACGTATTTTGGCTTTCAACATCACATTTTGTGTTGGGGTATTTCTTGGATAAATCTGAAGTGATGATGAACACGTTCAGATTGAATTTATTTGATAATTCTATCAAATAATACGATCGGATGAAATCGGAGAAAATCAAGAAGTTAAAATGAAAAATTTCTTGTGAAAATAATGAGTCGTGTCTCTTGCTAATGCCTACTCTCCGGTTTTTATACTGTAATAAAAAATTCGAAAAACATGACTTTTCGGATTTCAAGTAAAATCTGTCCAAAAAAATGATGTAGTTATTTTGATCCAAAGAACATGATTTTTCGGAATCAAAATTCATCCGAAACCGAACTTTTACAATAATACCTTTATTCGAAAATAAAAAAATTCAATCTAGAAACTCGAACAAGCGTGCACCCCTCACTCTCTCATTAATAAAAAGAAATCAATACTAAAATATGTAATTCTATTAAAAATTTGTAAGTGAGACATTTCGTGTTTTCGTGACAGCAATTCTGATAGCAATCTCAACCAGACTCTTAAAATGCGAGCAAGAGGTACCGTGTTTTCGATAATCGACTTCAATCCTCATGAATAAAAAGAAATTATTATATTTAAAAAAAATAAAATGACACGAGCAATGTAAATATTTTAAATTATTGGAAAATTAAATAATATAATATTGTAACATCTAAGAAATTTGAACAGCACAGCAATGTGTACAAAGCTGTTTTTCTCCCTCTTCTTCCATAGGTTCAAAGCTCGTCCAAGCATTTGTCTTTGCTGACGTGTCGAAAATATGAACCATTGATATAATCCGCGATGACTCCCCAGCCATCCGATACCCCGCCAAGAAATACAGATGGCTCCCAATTGGCGCCATTGTCAGGTAGAGCCGCTCCAACGGCGGCCAATTTTCCGAATTTTCCTCCGACGTGGAAATCGGCGAATTTAAAGTACCTGAATGGGACCCATCTACAGCATCCCAAAGCATCCCATCATATGACTCAATATGCCCTTTCCACGCTTTCAGGCAGTCACCGGAGCTAAACAGCCTCCCGCCGACGGCCACAATTTGATTCGGTGGCACATCAAGCTGCCACATCCCCGCCACTAGGTCCCACTTCCCTTCCACCGTGTCATAAACCTCCGCCGAACATCTCTCCATCCCGTACGACTTGTCGGAATCTACTCTCACCGCGAATCCTCCGACGACGTAAATCTTCCCGTTGAACGTCACGCCAACGCATTTATACCTTGACGTGCTCATCTCCGGCAGAACGCTCCATACATCCGTGACAGGATCATAAACCTCGGCACTTGAAGTTCCCTTCGCGGAGTCCATATCGGACTTCCCTCCGGCAACATAAATCTTCCCGTCAGATACAGAGCAGGCGAAATCATACCGTGGGGTTTTCAAGTTAGCACATTCGAACCATTCGTTTAAAACGATGTCGTATCGCAAAACTGTTGACCTGACTTCAATACCAATTCCAACTTGATCGGAATCATTCGAATTCGGGCAAAACTCATCCTTCTGACACAACCATCCGCCGATTATATAAATCGATTTATTCAAGGAAACCATAGCGAAATTCTTCAATACATGAATATCAAGCAAGTTAGGAATTTTACTCAAATGAATCCAGGAATTGTTAGACGGATCGAAACACTCAATCCAATTGGAGGTACTCCGGCGACAGAAAGAGACGCACAATACATACTTGGGAATTGAAATGACCGGCGGCGGCGGCGGCGTGGTGAGATGAGTAGTGTTGTAAGAGAGCGCACCCATTGGAGGGGTTTGATTGGAAGGCGGATATTGAATAGAGGGGAAACGAATGGAAGATAAATGGAAAATATAGAGAAAGATTTGGCGGAGAAAACAAAACGGAAGTTTGATTGTGGCCATCGACTAAGAAATGGAGATGGAATGTTTGAAGAATCTAAAAGGGGGGATTAAATCTAAGATTGTAGTTGGATGTGTATGAAATTTTGGTGAGTAATTGTCTCTTGCTTTGTCATGGTTAAGACATTCTTAGATTTCGAGGACACGGATGTTGCCATGTTGGATACTTCAAAGTTGATAACAACCTCAATATCCTCCAACTTTTTTTATACTGGTTAGAGATCCAATTATACAATCTTACGTTACACCCAAATCCATATCCATGATTTATGAATTATGGTAAAAAAACAATAAATACTAACACATTTGTCTAAAAGAAAATTAAGAATGTCAAGTAAGCTGATGCTATACACGGTTGAATTATATACACTGAGTTGTTTAACATGAATACATGTTCAAGGATGAGGTAAAAAAAAGTTATGCCTTGTTAAGCTGACATAATTGATTTGGCGGATGCTCATTCGAATAATATTACGGTTAATCGAGATTTCATCATTTCTTCATTTGACATGTCAATATTAATTGATGCATGCAACTCTAACTTCATAAATTGGATGAAAAAAATTTCCAATAATGGTTGATTGGGAATTTTATAGAATTAAGATATTCTTTCTGTTACATTTAAAATAATTTCCAGTATGAATCCATTTGCGTGAACTTATGATATTTAAAATGATACAAATGAATCAAAGGTATGTATAACAAAATACATGGGTGAGAGTTTGATTGAACAAAACTGAAGCGATTAAGTTAAATTGAACTACTAAGCTACCCTAAAAGCTTTAATTTGATCGAACTGATTTACACATGAAAAGCAACTTTTCCAAACCATAGATGTTTTGTTTAAATTCAAGTTTTATGAGTCGAACCAAATTTAACAAAATGTGAAAAGAATACATGTTTAATTGAACTGAAAATGTGATATCAAAACCGAACCGGATAACATAAAGAATAATTAGGGTTTAAGTTAAATTAAATTAAATGTAATTACATGTTAAATACTACTGGATTGTGTGATACTATTGGAACCTATAACTTGTACTACTGGATTGAGTGAGACTATTGGAACCTGTAACCTATAAAATGTAATTACATATGGTTCGGTTTGAATTTTAACATTTTTTTTAAAACCAAATTTCATTTAACAATCACAAACCAAAAATTAAGATTAACCAAAATAATATAATTTGGTTTAACTCAGTTCTAATTTTTGGTTGAACCTAAATATATATGTTCTAAATTATCAGAATATACTTTTCCAATGTAAGTCATAGATCAGGTTTTGAAGGTACTCATAGTCTATATTTATGTAGCTCATACTTATAAATAGACCTGTTCGTCGGGCGGGCCGGGCTTGACGGGCTTTTAACAAAAATCGCTATCCCAAGCCCATAATTTAGAACTTCGGGCCCGGGTTTACAAGATCATTCCCAAGCCCGGCCCAAGCCCGTAGATATTTTTTTGTTATAAATTTTTTTATTTAAACTAAATTGAAAAAATATAAAATAAATTAAAATATGCTTAAATTTTTAATATAATTGCTTTATTTACTTAAAATTTCTAATACTTAGTAAGATATATGGTAATCAAGTATGCAAATTTAATAGGATAAAATATATATTCTTAAAATAATCATAAATTTAATGTATAAATATATAATAAATAGATAAAATTATTCGTCGGGCCGGGCTCGGGTATTTATATAAAAACCAAGTCCGGCCCATAAATTTTCGGGCTTTGACGGGTTCGGGCTCGGGTCGGGCTTTTTTAAAAAATAAGTGTCCAACCCGGGCCCGTTGAAGCGGGCTCGGGCCGGGCCGGGCAGGTAGCCCGGCCCGTGAACAGGTCGACTTATAAAGTTAACCATTTTAATTGCTTTGTGGGATCTCATATCTTTGGTTACCTTAACCATTTTAATTGCTTTGTGGGATCTCATATCTTTGGTTACCTATTCATCTTTTTAACATTTCGAGACATTTAATATTACAAAATTTAACACGAGACTTGATAATCAAGCCATGCAACGAGAAATATAATATTTAACATACATTATAATATGCTGCCCGTAAGCCCATTCACCTAATGGCACCTGTTGGTTTATTATTTTATTGTTATTACTGTTTATAATTCACATTTCCACCATAATTTTCGAAGATTTCATGTGTTGACTTTGTTCTTATTCTTTATAATTGTCATCATTAAATTGAATTTAACACGACTAATCCAATTATAATGAAAAATAAAGTAAAAAAAACAAACGGTGCCATTCCTTGATTTTTGTTTTAGTGTATCAAAAATTCAATTAATGACATTTTTTTAACTATTAAAAATGAATGTTACTTTTACTTAGTTTAAGCCACTGAAATTAATTTATCTTAGATTCCCAAATTCCTTTTTGATAAAATAAAATAGGTAAAGGTAGTGATGATTTTGTTTTCAATAAAGTAAATTTTGTCTCTCAACACCATTGGATTGGATCAAAGATGTGATGATTGATCCAATAACAATAAAAGACAAAGTAATGAAGAATTTAAGTTCAACAAAGTTATCACAGAATTTATCAATAAAATAAAGGTAATTACAAATTACATATTTTATTAGTCACATTTTCATTTTTGTTTGAGCTGGGCCGGACTCGTGATTTCTGTGTATTTTACGCTCGTGTAAGGAGGCCCAAGTCCAATTCTTCCATATACACAGCAAGCTTTTAAAATTTGAAGTAAAATTATCATCTCATACCTTTCAGAATAAATATATATCTGTTGATTACTTTGAAGGGACACTTGTAATTTCGAAACATTTCTTCTCCGAATGTAACATACTTAAAGTGTCTAAAATCAATTAATCAGGCTAATTATACGAAGTAGTTGATATTTTTATATTGAATTAGATGACATAACTAATTGATTAGAAAAGAAATGCATGATGAGATTTTTTCTCTTAATTAATATACTTTTTAAGAAAACTATATTTTCATAGGCTTACCGGCGGAAAATATTCCAGCAATAAAATAGTTTCCGCGTGTGCCGGAACTACGTCACAAAAGCTCAATGTTTGAGAATATATACAAAATGCACATCAAACAATATAGAAAAGTACATACGTGGGGTCGGATGATTTTATTTTAAACAAAGTTAAACTTACTTTGTTTTTTATTATCATTTTATCAGTCATCACATTATTAATCTAATTGTGATAAAAAACAAAGTAATGAAAACTTTGTTTTAAGAAAGTCACCATAGAATTAATCATAATTTGCATACTAATACACAGACCTAGAAGAAATTTTGATATACATTATACAGGTACTAAGTAAAATATCATAAGGTTATAAATATACAGGTAAAATGTATCAAAACCCCGTACACTTGTTATCTTTTATCATACACACCATGAACTCTCAAAAGTTTCACTTGTTTGCTAAAAGTACACAAGTTTGTCCTCTCAATGTCATTTGTCAATTTTTGGTTGGATAGAGAAAAATGACATGTTTGATGAGTTAAACAAACAATATATAATCTGTCACGTGACATTAAGGAAACAAAATGATGCACCACCAGTTTTCATGGAATTAATCAGAATTTTTAATAGTTCAAGGTAATATTACACGAAAATTTGCAAGTTCAAGAATGATGTGCGTCTGTTTATATATATATATATATGTATATTTATATGTATATGTATATATTTGAATGTATACATATACACATATGTACATATATACATGTTACATGTAAATGTATACAAATATGCATGTGTACATACATATATACATGTGTGTGTATATATATATATATGTACATACATACATACATACATATATATATATATATATGTGTGTGTGTATATGTACATGCATATATATATATATATGTACATATATA
>CATIWQ010415277.1:0-29876 GCA_949673415.1 Euphorbia schlechtendalii | reverse complement strand
GCCATTAACTAGCCCTTTCAGGTTTTCTAATCAATGTGTTTGCTTTTCTCTCGATGTCCTAAGTTTTGTCTGAGTCGCCCTTTTCGGGTTCAACTCAGCAAACTATTCTTTTTGTGTTTTGAAAAGAGGCCCTAATTTTTGCTCAACTAGCAGAGTGCTAATTGCAAGCTAATTACTTTTTGTACAGCTTTTTTACATGATTTATTTCTTTGGCCTGGACGTGATAGCATTTGAGCCTATCTTGGTGGATTCATGACTTTAGCAGCTCCTTCGTTCGATACTTTCTGATTATTTTATTGGCCACTCTTGCTGCTCTGTTGGCTTGAGGTATACACGGTGATGAGTGATGATGCTTAATATTAGCATTTTTAATTATTCTCCTCGGTTTCTTAACAACCAAATAGGGAATGAGTGATTTGTCGAGGATGGAAGGCTTCAAAACCTACATCAGATATAGCTTGATTCCATCGAACGCAAACATGCATTGTCTATTGGTACTCATTCAATAGTGTGATGGTCGGCCCATAAATGGTGATAAACAACATGATGAATTCGATGACACATTGAAATGCTTGACTCCTTTTTTGTGTCTTCGGCACTAGCGTCATGTTGGCCAACCTATCGGGTGTTTAACTACTTTGGTGAACTTAGCTTCTATTTGCTTTGTTGCCTCTATCTTGACCCTTCCAGCCCATTTTGGTCTCAATCGTGTAATCTTCTATTTGACTGACTTAATGGTCAGTGGAGATTTTGTGTTTGACAATCTTTTTATCGACCTCTAGCATGTCTTCATCGGACCAGGCAAATGCTAGCACGTGTTGTCTAAGTACCTATGTTATCTGTCATTTTTCATCAAGAGTCAAATCATTTGAAATTATTATAGGGGATTCATTAATACCTAAATTAATTTCATGCGATGATGTGTCATGCATGCTAAAAAAACATTATGCTCATGTTCGCGAGAATATGTGATGTTTTCCGAAAGGATATTAAACAAGCAAGCAAAATTCAACGCATCTGAAGATTCAAAAGCCTCGTTTATAGAGTTTGTTAACATAAAAGAGCTTAAAATACTAATTATTACATTATTAGCATCCTCATCCTCCACATGCGAAGGGTCTTCTTTCCAATTATCACCTTTTCGTATTAGTACTCATTGGTTGGTTTCCCCATCGATGTGTCCAGAGATTCAATCCACTCAAGTTTCTCAGCTTTCTCAAAATCCTCATTGTAAGAAGTGAAAGTGTCCTTCCCGAGCCTCTATCGATAGACTGGCAGTGCCCCAACCAATAGCTTTACAATCATCTCAAACAGACTAAGCTTATCCTTGAGTAGCACTTAGGTTGCCATCCACTTGTTGTAATAGGGTTTGAACAATTCCTTGGGTCTTTGCTTGATGGCCTCGAGATGTTGTATGGTGGTTTTTGTTTCAGAATTGAAGCCATTATGCTCTATTAGGGCCTCTGAGAGGTGCTTCCAGTCATGAGCTATTTCCAAAGGCTATTTGTTACACCATTCATTGGTTGCCCTCCTAGTGTAACAATAAAGAGCTTAGCCAGCATCTTGTCACCAATCCTCATAGCACTCATCATAGTCTGATAGTTGATCAAACGTGATCGAGGATCTCCTTCTCCCTCATACTTCTCTAATCTCAGCATTGCAAAGTTTTCGGGAAGCCACTCCTCATCAAGTACTACCAGAGGGACATGGTAGTAGTTTAGCTAGAAATTTCAGAGTTGGTTAGCGTGTGTAGCCAAAAATTGCTGCCATAATTCTACTATGTTGGGAGGTAGATAGTGGGGGGACTATCCCATCAGTCCCTTGCTGAAAATTGAGATGAGGGGGGTGAACATTGTGATCCTTTGGCTAAATTGCCCCTGGGAGATCGTGGTGCCTCTAGGAGTGACCTAAAAGTTTGGAGCAGACGGTGCCTGGGCCATGGTCGGATACCTGAATCGATCAATTATTAACCAACTTGCCCTTGATTAAATTGATTTTGGGATTGAGCAACCCGGAAGGCATTAGCTTGCTTCAACCCTGAATGATCATTACCCCCAGAAGTCTGACCTGTCTGAAACTGACCGAATAGTCCTAGACCTTGACTAAATTGATTCGTTGCTTGGGATAGCGTTAACCTCATTTGTTCATGGTGGTATTCGGGTTGCGAGCTTCCTACGCTAAATTGGGAAGTAGTGGAATGATTCCAAACTAGGTAACCTAATGATAGGTGAGTATTAGGAGTAGAGTTTGAAGTACGGTTCTTTGGCTGATGTGGACGAAGGTGGAACTGTAGCACTTGAGCAAATTGATCACTGTAGAGAATGGCGCTTAAAGCTTTGGCCATTTCTGAGCTGGTGTTTTATGGGATTTGTTGGACAATTGGCACCTCGAGTGAAATCTGCTCATCTATCCCGTGACTACCTTGAGGATCCGTCATCCTGAAACTTTGACCTAAACCAAAGACCGATCTTCGATTCGAACAAAAATTTGAACTTAAACCTGAACCCAAATCTAAACTTGAGTCTTTGCTGGAATTAGTGTGTGGAATACGCTTTATTGGAAAGTTCTCTAGGCAGGCCATGATGGGGGAAATCAGGACGAGGTGGGAAGTCAGCCTCTTCCAAACCTTAACTGAAGCAAACACAATCGAATAGCTTCATTAGATATGAAATACATGTTTAACATACTTGATGTTGATGTGTGAGATGCATATGACGTGGCTGCATCGCATAGGATTAATATGTCATGATGTAATAAAATTCATGTTTGTCAATCCATTTGACACAAATAGGGTTAGTCATCAGTTATAAAGACGTAACTCAAATGATAACAAGACCTGACCTGTGTAGTGAGTGCTTGAGGTTAAGGTGACATGTGATGTCGAGGGTTGTGTTTGTCAATCCATTTGGAACAAATAGTTTTATTGTCGTAATACCCTTATGGTAGTAGGCTTATGATTGAGGTGTGACTCATGTTTTGCCAATCCATTTGGAATAAAACAGGTTAACGTCCGTAACACCCATGTGGTAATAGACTTGGTTTTAAAGTGGATTTACTAATCCATTTGGAACAAATAGGTTGATTTCCATAATACCTGTGTGGTAAAAGGCTGAGGTTATGGTTTTTGTTTGCCAATCAGCTTGGAATAAATAAGTTGATTTCCATACTACTCGTGTGGTAACAGGCTGGTTTAAAGTGTGATTTATGTTTACCAATCCATTTGAAACAAAAAGGTTGATTACAGTAATACCCGTGTGGTAAAAGGTTGAGGTTTTGATTTGTGTTTACCAATCCACTTGGAACAGACAAGTTGATTGCCATAATACCCATGTGGTAATAGGCTTGGTTTAAAGTGTGACTTATGTTTGCCAATCCATTTGGAACAAATAGGTTGATTGCCATAATACTCGTGTGGTAAAAGGTTGAGGTTATGATTTGTGTTTGCCAATCCATTTGGAATAAACAACTTGATTGCCATAATACCCTTATGGTAATAGGCTTGTATCTATTTGGAACAAATAGGTTTATTACCGTAATACCCGAGTGGTAAAAGGCTGGGCTTTTCGAGAATTCAACACTATGGCTCTTTCTCATGTCATGAGGTGACTTTGTTTAACTTTCACACAATTGTGCTAGTCCAAGTAAATAGTGCATTGTACCATGTGACTCTTAGTATAGTGGGTTTGTTACCCCGAATGGGCAGAGGTTTGGGTGCCAAGCGGGCACCGCTATACTTTGGGAATTTATTATCCTAATCATTGGTCACGCTGTCTTAGCATATTGTCTAAACCTAAGTGTGTGATATTAGTGTGACCTCGGGTTTGTGGTGGCATGATGACCATATCATAAATGAGTGTGTGCATAATCATGTCTGCACAAGAGATTGTGGTTAGCATAATGCTATATACAATGTATGATAAAAGGGAAGCGGTAAAGACATAGAGCATAGCATGCGATGCACTTCCTCCGACCTTATATCCCCTCGCATAAGGGTTAAGATTCTAAATCTAAGCTTGGGTCATCTCAATACCGTGAGGTATTAAGGAGCGCACTTGTAGGGAGATATGCAATTTGTTCTGGTAGACCTAGAGAAAGTATCTATGGTTTCCTTATATGAGTTCGGTCATGGGCTGTTGATGTAGAAGGTTCTTGTTGCACTATGATACACTCCAAGCCTCTCCCTAAATAGGTGTGAATGAGGGAGGTACATGCGATATGGTAACTAGTGATCCACCCACTATGTATATTTGGTCGCCATGGGGTCGCAAATGATACATTCGCAAGCTTCACGCTAAATGGGGTATCCTAATCTTAAAGGCTAAGCCATCTAATGCATATGCTTTTGTTCGAAATATTGCAAGCGTGGATTTAACTCATTTAACAACTTTTCAATAATCAAATGAAAACTTTTAAAATTTTAGGTTTATGAAAAAGATATTCCCCAGCGAAGTCACCACTATGAGCGGACGACGTTCCGGACTCGCGCGGTTGTAGCGAGAGGTGCCGGCCCCGTGAGATGGGGTGTGGGGTTTTCGAAATGAGAAGCAAGCATTTTTCTTAAAAAAGATATCCAAGCTTAATAAACTCGAGATCAGGATCTCTAGTCTGTGTTATAGAGTCGCCACTCAGATAGCTCTTCCTGGAAATTTTGGTACAGCTTAGATCCATTTGCCTAATCCGTTCCATAAAATAGAGATTCGCGTCCGGGATGAGTTATTTATTTCATCGTCATTTGAGTTAAATTACAATATGAGAGAAACCACATTTATAATATTTGAACTAAACTAGATATTTTCAGTTTATTTTTATCACACATCCATAAAAAGGGTAACTAAGTTGCGGAAAATAAACACGTAGGAAAGTAAATGCGCCTAATCTATGAGATTAACTACATATTGGGATGGGGATTTACAAATCACCTAAATACATCGAAATCTAGAGGATACAATCACCAAAAATACATCAAGATCTAACAAATGTTACATTTGATTTCGAAGTGAAAAGTGATACCCGAAGGAAATTAAATCCTAACATACATCTATCCTAAACTACCTGCATTCACAAAGTTTAGCACAGGGGATATTCCTCCACAAAAATATGTACCAAGTGTAACACGTATGCTCGATTGGGAATTTGGCAAGACCCGTGTGGTCGAGGTAAAAACAATGGAGATTTCGAAGCTCTTATTTCATGAAAATTGTTCATTTTTATTTTCAACTATATTGGTCATTTTTATTAGTGAAAATGTTGCATGTTATATTGTTGGGTCGGTTATCCGGGAACTTGAGTTCCCTTCATGTGGGTGAATTAAAACAACATTTAGAAACATAAATCTAGGCTGAACATGCATAACATAGCCATTGTTTGGATTAACAAAGGTAACGATGTCATCCATATCATTACCGACTTCCTTGTGAAGGGCGATATCGATATGAATGGCCCGAAGCGCTTTCGTTGCTACTCCAAACCTTAATCAACATATTAATAAATTAATAAATCATATATAACTCGTAAATAATTACCAATTAGTGGTTTGTTACACCCAATGATGCATTTCCAAACTCAGAAGGGTCTCAACGGGTCATTTTGGGCTTAAACGATTCAAAACGGAGCAAAACTGAGCGAAATTGAATTATGCCAAAGGCAATGTTATTAATCATATTAGTCTAAGTCGTTAATGACATTGCAATGTTGTTAATGATATTAGGTAATGTTGTTAATGAGATCAAGGTTCCAGACCTGTAGAAAACACACAGAAACAGCAAAACAAAAATCTGAAACTTCAAATGATCATAACTTTTGCTATACTTAACCGATTTGGATGATCTTTATCATTCTAGAAAGACAAAGATGTGCAAAATATGTTTATTTAAACAAAATACTCAAAAATCTTTGAAATCAT
The DNA here is from genome assembly GCA_949673415.1 of Euphorbia schlechtendalii. Lineage (NCBI taxonomy): Eukaryota > Viridiplantae > Streptophyta > Magnoliopsida > Malpighiales > Euphorbiaceae > Euphorbia > Euphorbia schlechtendalii. The sequence continues at coordinate 23,974 of CATIWQ010415277.1, read as the reverse complement.
ACTAAAATTTCAGGAAAAAAGATTGGTGTGTAAAAATGGAAATAACCGAAAAGAAAATGAAACTTCCAAGAGAAAAGCATATAAATTTAAGCACAAACTCTAGGAACTCAGAGTCTTACCCTGTAGTCATGAATCCACTTTCTTTAAGGTCCATGAAGTCCTCTGGGAAGCTCTCCTTGTTTCATTTTGGTTGGAGTTGGTGATTTTCTAAAAGTCTTTGGAAGGGATTTATTCCTTGCCAAAGTAGATGTTTCAGAAGGTTTAGTAACCTTCAAGTGAGTGATAAAGATGTTTTAGACTCCCATTCAAGCCTAAACCTCAAGGATTTAATCTAACTAACCTGAAATCTTAAGTGTTAGGGATTAAAGTTTGATGTTTTGCTCAAGAACACATGAAGAAGTGCTCCCTAATGCTCTCTAGATCTTTTCTTCTATTTCTTTTCAATATTTTCCTGATCAAACTCCTCCCTCCTAAAATAATTCAGCTCTCCTCTTTTTTATGGACTCGCTTCAATCCAAAAAAGTCCCACTTACCTAGTTGTTAGGCCACTTGTTTTTTTTATCTTTTGCATTATTTTCTTCCACCTATTAGTTCCCATGTGGGAGGGTGTAAAGTTAAGAAAATCTGAAATTATGGGATAAAGATGGGTCTTTTTGAAAAAATAATGTAGAAACTGCTTTTTTGGTCTGCTTGCAAAGTTGATATTGTTAATGACATAGGTGATGTCGTTAACAACATCAGCAATGTCGTTAACGATATTGCCATATCATTAATGATATGGCCAATATTGTTAACAATATGATATATACAAGCATGCTTTTTTCTTTTTCTAGGCTTTTTTTAAGGGAAAAGAGGCCCAAAGAAACAAGGTAGATGACTTCCGGACGATTTTAGGACCCTGCAAAATGTGAAAAGCTAACAAGTGAAAAATTACAGCTTTATTATCGAACTCGCGACTAGGGAGTAAAAATCCCATGCTCACAACATCTCTGATGTCAATATAATTATTGAGCCTAGTCTTCATAAGTGACTGTAGATGCTGAATAAGCTCTGAGCAAATTTGACAGGGAAGAGGAATCTTGTTAGCCATCTCCATAATTATTTGGTCCTGCACTATAATGAGAGCTACACTCCAGGCAAGTTGGCAATTGAAAGGGGATATTTTGATGTCCATAGTTGAGTCATTGAGGCAAAGGGCCATTGTGAGGAGATCATCAAGTGTCTTTGCTATGTGATGGAGAGAGTTCACCGGAAATACAACGGTAGCATTTCCTCCCTCAACTTGACCTCCGATCATCCATCCTCTACTGCCGAGGGACTCATCTCCATCAATCCTCTATTCTCGAGGTCTAGGAGTTAGAGTTAGGGTGTTGTTGGGGTCCACCAGAACCCTTGGGGTATAGGAACTATGTTGTTACTGCTGATAAAGAGTTGGTAGCTGCTGGTAGGGAGAAATTAGTTTTTTCTAGAAGGGAGAAGTTAGTTTGGATGTGGCCTTAGACTTCTCTGACCCTTTCACAATCTGAACATCATCATCATCTTCTTCATTTACATCTTCTAGCAGAACTTCCTCATCCTTCTTCTTTTATTCCTCCTCTTTATCATCCTCCTCCCTTAATCCTTTGGCCTTAGATTGTGTTTGGCAAATACAAAGCGGCTATAGTTACGAACTCATCAGCAGGATCTGATGCTAACGATTGAACACCCCATTTCAACCACTACAGTCCTCTGAACTTCCTCCTTCTGAAGAGATGATAGGAAAGGATCTTCCTCTGTAGTTTCTCTTTCAGCAGAGATTGCTCATCAAACTCTTCTTTTTCTTCGACCTTTTCCTCCTTCTTGGCCTCAGCTTCATCTTCCTTCTCCTCAACTTTATCCTCCTTCTTAGCCTCAGCATTCTCCTCCTTCTTGGCCTTAGCTTCCAATTCCTTGACCACCTCTTGAGGAATAGATGCTGCCATCACAAGAGGCTCCTAAGTGTTTGAGGTTGGAGACCCTCCTGGTATAGACAGAAACTTCTTGGGTGTTTGAAGAGTGGCTTTGAAGAGATGAGAGGGATCAAAGACAGCCTTCTGTTGATCTAAAGGGGGGAGATAATGACTTCTTTTCCAGTAGAAAATTGGTCGAATTGGCCACCTTGGGAGGAGCTAGTTTTGGTGCTACTAGAAGAGCCCCTAAGGGGCAAATCAAAGTCTATAGAAGTTCCTTATAAGACCTTTCCATCCACTTCATCTGAGTCATCCTCCTCTGTCTCAGAGGTGCTTCTCTCCTTCATTTTTTCAGTGAATTCCTCTAGAGCAAGCACTCTCCTTCATTTTTGTAGTGAATTCCTCTAGAGCAGGCACTCACCTTCTTTCTGACATGGCCTTCTTCTTTGTCTCACTACAGCAATCCTTGTATCTCCAACAACCCCTTTATTGGGTATATGAGTAAAGACTTCAACCAGATTTTGGTTTATGGCCTGGTCATATCATCCTTCTAAGGATCATTTTCTGATACCACAGTCTCGCCTTAAGGTTTGGCCTTCTTTTTCCTCCTCTTTTCTTCCACTTTATCCTCCTTTTCTTCCATCGTTTCCTCTTTCTCCTCCACCTTTTCTTCCTTCTCCTCAGCTTTCTCTTCTTTCTCTTCAACCTTTTCTTCTTCTTCATCACTAGGGATGACTACATTCTGATCAAATTCTCCCCTTCTTCTCTTGGTAGAACATTGCTTGGCCTCCTATCCTCTTCATCATCTTCTGAGCTATTCTGCTCCATAAGTCTAGGCACATATTGATATTTGTTCATCGAGTAGGTAATTCCTTGAGCCTTTCCTTCAGTGACTTCAGTAGAGGATTTAAGAATTACCACAACTTCAATAGCAAATGCTTTACTTCTACTTATTCTGCTTCTTTTGGCCTTAAGGACCTCCTCCTGTTTCAACATAGGCTCCTTCTACCTTTTGGGGGAGACTTCCTCAACCCCTTTAGCCACTTCTCCCTTTTTGGCTGCCCTCAACTCCTTTTCCCTTCTCTTCTTCATCAAATACTTCTTCGGAGCCTCCTCCTTATCCCACTTCATCCTATAATCTACCTTCTTATCGAAGGTCTCCTTCACTATCTCGCTACCCAAAGATCCATCCTCATCTGAGCAGTCGATTTCACAGGATGCAACTATCCTGTTGATAAGACCACCAAGTGTGAACTTGTGGTGAAGCATATGCTGCATGATGATTATGGGCTAGTTAACCTTCTTCTTCTCCACCAAGTGAAATAGGATGCAGTGCTCATAGCTTGATACTACATTTGTGGAGTTCATCTTCTGAAGTAGAAGATGTGCTATCACAAACTACCAGTATCTAGGCTCATGCTGCATATGGGTGCTTATCTTCTTCCCGAACCACCCTTCTAGCATATACGCCCTTCTATCATAGCCAGTTGACTCTTCGCATCCTCTTCTAAGAGCCAACCCTTCATCTTTCAAATTCAACAACTTTCCAAGAAAAGATGGAATAATGGTGATTTCATTTCCCTTAATTATGGTTTTGAGCTCTTCATCACTCACAGTGCATTTCTTCAAGTTCTTGTAAAATTCATGTGCAATGGAGGGAAAAGTAAGCTCTTTCAGTCTGATCCAAATCCCAAGTTGATGGAACTTGATAGTTTCTTTGAAAGGAGAAGCCTGTAAGAAGGCATTATCTCCTAAAAATCTCTGTGAAATAATGCTTGTGGGATTTGACCTGTATAGAACAGGACCAAATGTCTTTTGAGGGATTTGGATTATGACTTGCTCATCAAGGTTCTTAGAAGATCTTGGTCTTTTTGTGCCATTTGGTAAATCTAAAGAGATTGTTAGACGAATTTAGGGTTTGAAAGAACTTGTTTGAATAGGGTTTTCATGAGAGATTGAGAGAATTTTGGTAAAGTGTTTTGAAGATAAACAGTTATTACGTATTTATACATAGAATTCAGAGGGGTAAAATAGTAAAAAGGGATGGTAATTAATGTTGACGGTTTTTGTATGTACCATTTACTTTTTTATGAACTGTTATAGGCGTAACTGATGGTAGAATGTGAACAGTTTTACACTAAAGATCCGGCTTGGGATTCATGTTTTTTAATTTTGAAATTTGGAGCGCTTCTCGGGCTATTCTTTCTGAGTTATAATCTTCTGTGACATCCTTTACTTCTGATGACATATTTTTCTTCTAAGGTATCTCTTCTGAGAGTCGATTCATCTTTTAAGGAATGATGTTGTCTTCTGAGCTTTCTTCATACTAGATTGCTCATTCCAATTTCTCTTCTGAGAAAGGTGAATTGGTCCTTACTCAGAGGTTTTGTGAAGATATCTGCTCTCTGGTCTTCAGTAGAGATATAAACCAACTTTACATCCTTTTTAAGGACGTGATCTCTTATAAAGTGATGTCTGATATTAACATGCTTCATTCTCCTATGCTGAATAGGATTCTTTGATAGATCAATCGTACTTTTGTTATCACAAAGAATCTCTATGCACTCACTTTTGATTCCATAGTCTTCTAGTTGCTGCTTGATCTACAGAACTTAAGCGACATAGCTTCCAGCAGCCATGTATTCTAGCTTCAGTGGTAGATAATGCTACTGAGGTTTGTTTTTTGCTATACCAAGAAACAATGCAATTTCCCATAAAGTGATAGCCTCCAGTAGTACTCTTCCTTTCTAGTTGATCTCTACCATTATTAGCTTTGGTGAATCCTTTTAGCGAGAAATCTCTATTATTTGGGTACCATAATCCGGCTTCTATGGTTCGAAGTAAATAACTTAGGATTCTCTTTATTGTACTCAGATGTGACTCTCTTGGATCACTTTGATATCTTGCACAGTAATAGACTGCATAGTGGATATTAGGCCTGCTTGCTGTGAGATATAATAGAGAACAGATCATTCCTCTAAATAGCTTCTGATTTCTTTCCTTCGGAGTCTTTGTTGAGTATGGTGTTTGACACCATGGGAGTTGACATTTCTCTTCTATCTTCCATGCCGAATTTCTTCAGAATCTCCTTGGTATATTTAGATTGATTAATGAATATACCATTAGAGCTTTACTTGATTTGTAGACCAAGGAAGAAGGTAAATTCCCTCATCATAGACATCTCAAATTCATTCTTCATTTGAGATCTGAATTCCTTGCACATCTTTTCATCAGTGGCTCCAAAGATGATGTCATCAACATAGCTCTGAACAAGGAGTATGTCCTTGTTTCTTCTTCTGATGAATAATGTTGTGTCTGCCTTGCCTCTGAGGTATCCTTTTGAGATGAGAAAGCTTGTCAGTCTCTCATACCAAGCTCCGGGAGCTTGCTTCAAACCATATAGAGCTTTCTTCAACTTATAGACATGACAAGGATGCTTTGAATCTTCAAAGCCAGGAGATTGCTTGACATAAACTTCTTCAGAGATGAATCCATTCAGAATGACACTTTTTACATCCATTTGGTATAGTTTAAATCCCATATGAGATGCAAAAGCCTAAAGGATCCTTATTGCCTCAAGTCTGGCTACTGGAGCGAATGTCTCATCATAGTCAATTCCTTCTTATTGGTTATACCCTTGAGCTACAAGTCTTGCTTTATTTTGTAATACATTTCCTTCTTCATCAAGTTTGTTTCTGAATACCCACTTAGTGCTGATGATAGATTTGTTCTTTGGGACTGGGACAAGGTCCAAGACATCATTTCTGGTAAATTGATCAAGTTCTTCTTACATGTCCATCATCCAACTCTCATCATGTTCTGCGTCTTCAAGCTTCTTAGGCTTTATGATTGAAACAAATGCTGGGTGACTTGTCATTCTACTAAGTTATCCTTTGGTGAGAATTGGATTCTGAGGTGCCTCAAGGATCAGCCTTTCTGGATGGTCTTTCTTGGTTCTTGTTTCCTTTGGTAGATCATGATGAACATGATCCTCCTTTGCTTCTGGAGCTTGCTTCAGATGGTTAATTATTTGTTGATCCTTCTCCTTGTATTGGCTCAGAGGGTTGTTTATGTGAGACAGAGTCTCCATCTTCCTCTGAACCTTTTCTTCTTCCTACATGGTAAATTTCATCAAAATCTACATGTACTGACTCTTCTAATGCTGTTTTTCTCTTGACAAAGATTCTATATTCTTTGCTATGTGTTGAGTAGCCAAGAAATATTGCTTCATCAACTTTAGGATCAAATTTTCCTAATTGTTCTTTATTTTTTAGCACAAAACATTTACATTGAAATGCTTTAAAATACCCAATTTTTGGTTTTCTGCCTTTCCAAATCTCATAGGGGGTTTTGTCAATTACTGATCTAATGTTTACCCTATTTAGTATATAACATGCTGTATTGACTGCTTCTACCCAAAAATATTTAGGAAGGTTGTTGTCACTGAGCATGGATCTGGCCATTTCAACTATTATTTTGTTCTTTCTCTCAACAACCCATTTTGTTGGGGAGTGTGAGGAGCAGAAAAGTTGTGCTTAATGCCTCTAGCATCACAGAATCTAGCAAATATCCTATTTTCGAATTCTCTGCCATGAGGGCTTCTGATTTTAGAAAGTAGAATACCTTGTTCAACCTCAACTCTATTGCATAGTTTGGAAAAACCTTCATAGGCTTCGTCCTTAGTACTGAGCAAGATTACCCATGTATACCTGGAGTAGTCATCTACTACAACCATGGTAAATCTGTGTCCACCCATACTCATAGGCAGAACAAGGCCAAACAAATCTATGTGAACAAGTTCTAGGACTCTTTTGGTAGAAAAGTCATATTTAAATTTAAAGCTCCTTTTAACTTGCTTTCTATATTGACAGGCATTACATAGATGATCCTTTTCGAAGTTTAAGCTTGGCAAACCCTCAACAAGTTTTTATTTGGTCAGTTTGGTCAGAAGGTTCATGTTAGCATGTCCTAACCTTCTGTGCCATAGCCAAGATTCTTCTTCTTTAGACATTAAGCATATATCTTTCTTAGATTTGTCATTTAAGTTAATTATGAACACATTATTGACTCTGGGAGCATAAATTAGAGTTTGATTTGATTTACAGTCAATAATGGAGAATCCTTCTGATTTAAATATTACTTTCCTTCCTTGGTCACATAGTTGTGCAACACTTAGAAGATTGAACTTTAGACCATCAACAAGAGAGACTTCTTCAATCTTAATTTCTGATCCAATGGCTCCTTTACCAATGATCTTTCCCTTCTTGTTATCTCCAAAGCTCACATTCCCATATCTTTTGCTTTCTAGTGAGATAAAAGATGTCTCATCTCCAGTCATATGTCTTGAGCATCCACTGTTTACATACCAAATTCATTGACCTTCTGTGGACCTAAGACTTACTTGTAAAAGTAGATGGTTGGAATCTTCGAACCCATTTTCCCTTGGGTTCGGGTGCATTATAAGTTAAGTTATGCCAATCATAAGAGTCAAAGAAAACATTTTTAAATCTACACATAGGAGTTATATGATTTTTCTTTCCACAGAAATTACAAAAAGGTCTTTGCAGCTTCTTTGGCCATCTCTCTTTATAGAGTTCTAGGAGATGGACAAAGATCAAAAGGTTCCTGGATTGGTTCCCTCTGAGGTATGACTCTTCTTCTAGTATGGGGATTCCTTTGAGTCATCTTCTGATAACCTCCTTTCTGATGACTGCTTTCACCGTACCTATATCCATACTTCTTATAGCTCCTCTGCTTAAGAGCTGAGGATTCACCTCGATACATCCTTTGTTGAGGATTTTTCTTCTAAGGGACGCTTATCTTCCAAGGATGCTTCTTCTCCTAAGGATGACCCTTCTTCTAAGGAAGCTCCTTCTTCTGAGATTCCGCTTTGCCATTTAGTGTTATCTTTCTGGATAGATAACCTTCTACCAACATTACTCTTCTGTTGAGGTTGGTTGCATTAACTCCTACCAGGACTAATTCTTTCTTAAGCTTCTCAACCTCAGTTTCAAGTTCTCCTTGCTTCTTATAAATTACTTTGGTAGAGTTATCTCTTGCTCAATCACGGATACAGAAGTCTTCAAAATCTTCCTCCAGAAGCTTCATGTGTTTCTTGTTCCTTTTAACCTACTTATAGATCTACACAAGTACGTGCATAATTTCATCAAGAATGTTGAATTTAGAGTTTACCTCACCATTTTCCTAAGATATATCTTTTGAGGATGAGACCCTTTCTATGCTGCTATGCCATGACTCCACTGTTGGGTACATATCGTCTGCAATCATGAAGCATATTTGTGCAATTTCTTCATTCTCTGAAGAGTCTGCAGTGCTTTCATTTTCGTTGTCACTCCATGTTGCCACTGTGGCCTTCTTTCCTTTATCCTTTCTGAGCTTCGGATAACTGGATTTGATGTGTCCTTCCTGGTAACATTCAAAACAAGTTATAGGTTTTTGATTTTCACCTTTGATTTTTTCTTCAAATCCTCCGATCTTGCTTTTTGAGAAGTCCTTTTTCTAGAAGTATGACTTCTGAGGGAAGCTTCCTCTCTTCTGAAGTCTTTGAGGAGTACTTGAGTTTTTCTTCATGAAATTTTTGAACCTTCTGGCCAGCATCACCATATCCTCATCATCCTTTGATGAGCTTTCATCAAATGTCTCTGCTAGCAGGATTATTACCTTCTTTGCTTTAGACTTTGCTTTCTCTTTCTTCTGAAAGCTCTACATAGAAATCTCGTGAGTGATTAAAGAACTAATAAGCTCATCATACCTGTAGGTTGTGAGATCTTGAGCTTCTTCTATAGTAGTCTTTTTAGCCAACCACTTCTCAGTTAGACTTTTGAGAATCTTCTTTACTTGCTCTTCTTCTGAGAAGTTCTTTCCCAACCTTTTGAGCTCCTTGATGATGTTCGTGAATCTTACATTCATGCTTGAGATTGATTCACCTTCTTCCATTTCAAACAACTCATATTGATCTTGGATTCTTTGACCTTATCGGTTCCTTCATAGGTCACCTCAAGCTTCTTCCAGATCTCCTTGGCACTCTCGCAACCTGAGATCTTGTTATATTTTTTAGTATCTAAAGCACGGTGTAAGAAGTTAATGGCTGCTGCATTACTTTGCAGTTTCTTCATGTCAGAATCATTATATTCATTTTCTGGCTTATGAGAGACTACCCCATCTACAGTAGATGTAGGAATGTATGGGCCATTGGCTATAGCAAGCCAGGCATACATGTCGTAAGACTGTATGAAAATTTTCATTTTATTTTTCCAGAATGTGTAATTCTGTCCAAAGAACAGTGGGGGTCTAAACACGGATCACCCTTCTGGGAGTATCTGTGTGATCATGTTTCCAGGAAAATGCTATATGCTATTTTCACCCATTTTTATCTTGTGCTCTAGATTTGTTAAATTTGTTTTTGAGTTAAACTTTGATACCAATTGTTGAACTCAGTAGGGTGTAAAATAGGTTAGAGGGGGGTGAATGACTCTTTTTGAGTTTTAATTCAGTTTCAGAAGACAGTTGAGTTTAGCTTCTGAAGCTCCTTCTGAGTAAAAATGCTTTACTCAAAATCCCCTTTTTAATACTTTCACTAATTTAAAATAGAATATAAATAAACACAGAGAATAAGGCAAGGTAATAGAAAGTGCAAACAAGAATTTTTATCCTGGTTCGGGCTCTGCCTAATCCAGTCATTGGAATCTCTTGTCCAAGATTTAATCCACTGGTGGTTTTTCTTCTAGTGAAAAGCAAACCCTTTACAGAGCTTTTGACTGAAGTTCCTTCCAACAGCCTAGTGTTTGATGAGATATACCAACACAAAAGTACTGCCTCCTGTGTCTAAGGCTCTGAGCTTCTTATCTCTTAAGTACCTTCCTCACAAGATTTCTAAGCTCCCTCACATTAACTTACCCTCAGCTAGTGTGTTATACAACTGTTTTTAGTAAGACAATTTATTAAGCTGCTGAACTTTGTTTCAGTTAGCTCAATTATAAACAAATAAGAATGAGAAATTTGCTAGAAGAAGTTTGCAGTGAAGATTTGAGAATTTTATTCACTTCTATTGCTTTCAGTTGTTTCGGCAACCTTTTTCAATGGCGGAAAATGTCCTTTTATAGAGGGAGAGAAAGTTTCCGTTGGATTGAGACCGTTGTTGAGATTTTTGCCGTTGTCTCTTAATCTTGTTCCCATTAATAATCCGTTAGAGAGCATGTTCAATATTGATTTGCGCCATACTATGCCAGGTTGATTTTAGGACCCACTTTGTACGGTAGATACATATATCAGATTTGCAGGAATGTTTTTGTTCCTGATTTTGCAACAACTTTTGTCTTTTGGTAAGCTAAAGAACAGAGCGCGCGATGGCATTAAATTCGAAGTCAACTTTCTTGACTTTTAGTGCCGAAAGACCAAGTTGACCTTTAGGAGTCTTCAGAGGGGCTTCTTGAGGTTCTGAGTCTTTAATGATCTTCTGCAGTATTGAAGACTCTTCTGATTTCTAATTACTTCTGAAGCACCATTGTCCTTCTGGAATATCCTTGTGCTTCTAAGCCAACTTACTTTTGAACTCAGAACTTACAAAACTTAAACTTATGACTTCAGAATCCAACACAATCGCTTAACATTTAAGGAAAGTATAAGCTCAAGAAGAAACAATATACAACACATCGCATCTATTCAGAAACAGAAAGAGGTATATATATAACCTTGATAGGAAGCAAGTTGCACAAACCACCCTGCCATCTCACCCTCTAAGATTTCGCCATGAACGCCTCAATCTCCAACCACTTGATTGTAACAAAATTTGATCCAACGTTGGAGAGCTTACGGGGAAGTTGCAGAGAAACGGAGAGGAGGAGAAGAAGAGACATCTCGGAAATAGCTACAAACCCTAGAATACTCAAGGAATTTATATAGTTCCAAATGGGCTTAACACAGAACCGGGCTTACAACAAGCTTAACAAATCTGAGTTTAAAACCTAGGCAATAATGGACATTACAAATCATACAAAGCCATCCTAAAACTAACATTGCTCACAGATGATGGTAACTATATGGGTGCCTTTTAAAAATCCATAATTAGGCGACAGTTTGACTAGTTAAAAATTCATTGGCTATGTGTGTACTCTCTACATATAAACTTGTTCATAAAAAATATTGTATAACTAATTTATTGTATCATTTGATTTTCAATCTCTAATCTAGAAATTAATCGATGCAATTTAAAATGAATGCTATTTAAGTTCGTATACTGATGGCATTAGAATTTCAAAGTTTATTCATGTACAATTTTGTTTATTTATGTTTAGCTCTTCCTCGGACTTCTATTACTACTCAAAAAATTTGAAGAATCTTTTTTAATTCATTCATTGGCGCCATCAAATTAATGCAAGTTTTTATCTTACTAGAAATAAAAATCAATATTGTCAGCATAAATTCGGAACACTCTAAAAGGAATTTATCCATATCTTTATTGACTCAATAAACAAATCAACATAATGCAAAAATAAGTATCCAACGTTTCGTCGCATTTGAGAATCTATGTCCTAGATCTCCTCTACTAACCTAAAAGATGTGAAGAACAATACAAGATTATCACTTCGCTATAACAATCAACTGTAACTTATGCTAGAGTACCAATCACTCTAGTGCATAGTGCCTTATTTGGATAGCCTAACCATACATTTGTAAAGAAGCATTGCCGATTGTAAGGCATAAGAAAAGGTGATATCGGTAAAAGAATATAACTCACATCTATTGAAATTATAAAATTACTATGAGATACATGGTAGTAGTGTGTTGGGATGAATTTCAATAACTTGTAAAGCTTGACAACAGTAGACATGTCATGAAATGAATTGAAATCTCAAATTCCAAACTGTTGTACAAACATGGCAAATTTGATAGTCAAGTGCTCTCAGCCAAGAAAATTCATCAGTTCCCAAATCATTGGAAAACATTTCAAAGAGAGGTTGATGCGTTGACAAATACACATTGCGAAACAATAAGGTAAAATTACACAGGTTTAGTTTAAGATTTCCACATTTGCTTGTTTTGTGGACAAATCCTAAATTCCGGCCAATAATGTGACAACAGCAAGTTCATGGACAAAACAAAATACATAGGAAGACATTGGTTAACCTCTCTCTATATAAGAGTTTTAGTTTTAACAACCCTAGAGCACAAAATGCAGTTAACTGGTAGGAAATATAGTTTTAGGGTATTGGACACTGCCTAAACACCTTAACAAGTCATAGCATGCAGAGCACGTGAAACAATCATGGACAGTATATGCATGGCCAAAAAGGTACTTTTGGCCTAAAACCTTCTAAAAATTGTAATAACAAAGTCACGTCTACTCAGTAAAAAAAAAATAAAGAATAAATGCATTATTTCTTCATAATAAAGACGGCATGCTTGCATTTATTACAAGTCTGAGAGAGATCAAAAAGTAAAAAATTATTTCTTTCGATATAAAAGAATTATAAAATTCTCTTTCTTATAATTAATACCTTGTAATTTCATTTATATTTAATCTCTTTCTTAATTAATACAACTGAATTAGAAAAAAAATGTTAAATTGTATATTGATATTTTAAAATGACAAATAAAAAGAAAATGGAATGTTAAGTAAAATAACAATCTTTTAACTCGGCATCGGAGGGAGTAGTTAACTACACTAAGACATTGTTATTATGGACTGTAATTTGCAGAATCCATACACTTGACCAAGTCCAGGATCCGACAATTGCTTGTTTTGAGTGCAAATGTGAAATACGGGACAATGATAAGGGAGAAGCTTCGGAGCAATGATCCGACATTGTTATTAATGTTGCTTACCTTTTGTTCAAGTCATTCTCACAAATAATCCGGTAAAATATTTTAGCAGTTGTATTTAAATTCGGGACATTTCATATAGTTGCCTTCTCAAAATTTGCAATTCCTAGGTCCCAAAAGCAGCACAAGTGCAAAGCTAATAATAGGCAGAAAATCTAGCCTCTTGGTATTGAATTGAACTTGGTAAAAACACTTAGGGCTTTTTTTACTTATGTAGAAATTAAGCTTCATTATTTAGGTCCATAGATCATTATTTAAGAAGTTCAACAAATTAGATCCAAATTTTCAAAATACGTGCTAATACTAATACAAGTGAAAAATCTAAACTCGTTCTTTTTTTAAACCAACAAATTGCTCTCCTCTCCTCACCGATTTCTCTGAAGACTAACCTCTGATCAAGGAATTCATTGTCAATCTGTAATTCCGGCGGTGACAAACAACAAGAACTTGAGGCAAAACAAGTAAGTTTTGATTACAAACCTAATTCTAGATTCAAATCGGATTTTGGTTTCGATCAAACCTAGTTTTTCCATATAAACTACTTCCGAATCAATTCCGCAATCTAATATGATGTTTCGATGACTCAGAACCGGCAAAATTCGAAAACACACACAAACATTGATCATGAGACGCTATATAACATGAAGAAAATCAACTACTCGAAGTCAATCCAAAAAAAATTCAACCAAAGCAAACAGTGCGAAAACAAAATCAACATGATTTGCCTCAGTCTGATACAGAAGCAATGGAAAAATCTCTTTCATCAACTAAAGATTATAGAATTGATGAAATTTGGTGGTAAGTCCTATACTAATTAGGAAACAGGCACTCTAAATATCATCTAAACTTCAATACATGTTTCAATTTTAATATTCATAAGCTTTGCCCGTCACACTTATGTTCATGGAAAAAACTAAGCTCACAAAATAGGAAAATATCTTCCAAAAGATTCAAATTCAAGAGATGCAGAAGAAGAAAACAATTACTACAGTTTGATAAGTGCCATAGACATGCATTTTATGGAATTTGGCCTAAGAAAAGGTGCACTCCTTTTGCTTGATATATGCATGAAGAAATAACTTGCTAAATATTGTCAATAATGCTAGTCTAATATTGATTCTGTGGTGTAACAAATTGCGGTTGTCATAAATACTCTTACATATGTACACAAACTGTGGTTATCATATACATTTGTACACTAGAATTCTATGTTACAATAGAAATGCTGAATTTATGCCAGTGTTTTAAAAAGCGCTAGGCGCTAGTCAGGCGGTCGAAGATGAATCGGGGCCTAGGCGGGGATTAATCGGGGCTTAGGCGGACTTAGGCGCTAGTCAGTAGGAGTTTAGGTGCTAAGCGTAGCCAGGTGGTGACCCTCAAAATAGCACCTAGGCGGACCCAGGCGAGGACTTTTAAAATAGTGATTTATGCTGAAATTGTGGCAGGAGACATGTGCTGAAACTTAACTAACAAAATGTAATAATTGACATGTACTGAATTTATAGAATGTATAGTGAATTTTTAAAAGTTTTAATAAGTTTATTTGGTCTACCTTGGCTAGAGGTGTCATAGTGAATGCTTCATGTTTAGATGCTGAATTTATATTTTAATAATGCTTTAAATTGGACCAGAAGCTAACACTATCTTGATGTCAAAAGGCATGTTGTTGGGCCATGCCACCCCTTAAGAAAGGAACCAAACTTGGATTATGATGTTGATAGTGATGAAGAATGGGAAGATGAGGATCCTAACTTAACATCAGATTCTGATAACAATGATGAAAAAGGAATTGATGAAGAAACCTCTAATGATGATGATGAAAGTGAAGATGGATTTATTGAGCCTGAAGAGAATCTCTTAGAAAATGAGGTAAAAAAAATAATAGACTTTCTCCATTCTATGAATCTGTTTTCATGCAAATGTCTTTACATCTAGAAACTCTAAGTTCTTACTTTTTAGCCATTCATATTAAACCATAATTAAAAATGTATAATATATATCATACAAGTATTAAAAATTGTAATTACAAGAGCTATTTTCTTGTATAAATCCAATTTTGTTACACCTTAACTAATAGAAAAAAAAATGTGCAGAATGAAGTTCAGATGGAGGATAGAATAGAAGAAACCAATCAAGATAACCATTAGTGAAAATTTAGAGGTAAACAATGTTGCTTATTATAAGATAGTTATTTCTTTATAATATATTAACATGTTATTCCATTATTGAACCAGTATTTTATCATGATTGGAAATGGTATAATAGGAATAATAAAAAATCCTTATCATCACAAAAAAAAACACAAAAATGAGAGTAGAAAAAAAGTTGGTATAATGTAGACAGGCAAATATTTCTTAATAACAACAATTGGATGATTGCAGTTTTACGTGGACTGGTAACAAAAGTATAAATAATTCTTTATAGCAATTACATCATCCTTGGATGTAAAAATAGCACTGTACTGGTGGATGATTATGTAATTGTAGTTGCAATGCCTAGGTTGTCCTTTGTTTAGGTATACATCCATAATCGTTGACATTGGCCTTGATATCCCATTTTCTTAAACATCACTAAATGACTTACAAAGATTGCTTCTCATTGACAGTTATTCCTTGACATTTTTATAATCCTTCTCTTTTTAATTTAAATATTTTATTGATTCATTTCACAGATCTTGCACCCAATATACAAAAAAGAGTAATATTGGAAGTCAAGGTTGATAATCTCATCCGACTATGATATTATCACTTTCCTCAAAACTCACATGACAAAGAAAGCACAAGAAATGTTTCGACAGACTATGTTTGGAAGATTTATTGATTTCCAGGACCTAAAAGTTACAACCCAGCTCATTCATTCACTAATTATGCAGGAGATGGACCATAGAGATAAGAACAGAATGTACATCAAAGTTGGTGGGGGCAGTTCTTGAGTTCAACATAGAGCAATTCCTTTTAATTTCAGGACTCAAGAAACCTGGCAACGTGCCTTATGAGTTTAGGAAGCAAACTGCAAAAGCACAATAATTCATTGGAAAAATATTTTGTTCACAAGAATAAGAGAATAAGAAAGAAAGATATAGAAGACATCATCAAAGGCAAAAAAAATTAGATCAGACAAAGACTCATTAATAATGGGTTTGATCTACTTCAAACTCATGGGGGCACGAGAATACAACAGCATCCCAACCAAATACATAGAATGTGCCCTACGTGAAGAGTATCAAGAGATCCCCTGGGGTGAGCTGTCATACAAGGAAACTTTGACATCCTTAAAGAAGATCGAGGAAGGGAAAAAGAGGCCAAGAAGATACATTTTGGAAGGCTTCCCCCTTATATTTTAAGTCTGGTTGTACGAAGTTTGTGGGATATGTGATGGAGTGATTTGTGAATCGGTTGAGAAGGAAAATGGTGAACACCCACGGCTATTCAACTGAAAAACTTATGTTGGAGACATGAAAACAAAGTTCCTCAACAGAAACATTTTCAACAAGAGCACAAAATAAGTTAACAAACAATAATCGTACTATAAACTTGACAGTTATCTTTACTTTTTTCTTGATAATTTCTGAAATAATGGATTCATATGCCAATTAAATATGCTCTAAACAATTATAACCATGACTATATAATATACAAAAATTGACTACTCAGCTAAAGTTTAGAAAAGGCTTCTAATGTCAAGTTTTATTAGTGTTGTGTCTTCTTGTTAAACTTCTGTACCGTTGTTGTATGGTAGACAAATATTCGCTTACAAAACATTTGATCATATAAAAAATGCCAAATAAAAAACACAACTGCTCTTGTAAAGATGTTACAAGTTAAGTTCATGATTATTATTGACTATTTTGCAGCTGAGAATCAGAAAAATACAAATTACTGACGAGGAGAAAAGAAATTTAAATCTAGAAGATTTCCATACACTGAAAAATACAAATGTCCGAACAAGTGATGAAGATGAACCTAAGACAACCAATGAGGAAAACAACTAAACAATGAGGAAGAGGCAGAAAAGGAAGAAGGTGGACCAAACAAAGAAGAAAAAAGGCCAGACGTGGAAAAACTTCTTTTAGAGGCAATAAACAAGTTGACCAAAAAAGTAACTGAAATGGAAAATGAATTTAGAAATGGAATGAGAAGGGTAAACAAGAAAATTGCAAGATTTCAAAAGGGTAAAAACAAGGTAATACTACCATTACTCAAGTAAAATACAAGTATTGAACTAGTATTATACCATAACTGAAAATTATATAATACGCATTATACCAGAATCGAAAAATACTATATTATGAACAATAAGGCACCCTTATCAGTAGATGCATACTTTTAAAATCAGAAATTAAGAAATTTGATTTTTTTCATGTGTAGGAGAAGGTGAATAAAAAGAGAACAAAAGTCAGACTAGTCATGATAAACTTCAAGAAGAATATGTGAGTGTATATGTGTATGAAAAAACTCTATTTAATGCCCCAATTGAAAAAAAAAAGAAAAAAAATGAAAACATAATTTCTAGTTGTTGATATGTTATTACCAATGAAAATAGGTTATAGAAGTTGAAGGTGGCATTCCTTCAACATCAACGAAGCGAATCAAGAAGTCATCTTCAGTTGGGTTGCAAGACGTAGTTGGCATGGAGCAGCTTCCTTTGCACGGATCTACAATAAATAATACAAAAACATCTTAGGTAAAAAAATATATCATTACAAAAAATGCTTTCTTTTATCACAACTCAAATTGTCAAGTTACTTATGTTTAAAAAAACTATCATTAATACCATAAATTCTATTTTTTATCCAAATGGAATAGAAAAAGGAGAAAATGAGGTGTCAGAAGAACATGAATTAATTCCTGAACAGAATGAGAACGATAGAAAGGAACGAAGAGAACGCCATCGTTGAAGAAAAAGAAGAAGCAAAGGAAGAAAAAGGAAAAAAAGAAGAAGAAGAAAAAGAAGAAGAAACAAACGTTCTGAAAAACAACAAAACACCAGAAGTAATTAAAAATCAGGAGGTCATAGAAATTAAAGATGAAGAAACACCAGACAAGAAATGGAAGAATAAGAGAAGAATAAAAGCTTCACAGAAAGTTACTACACAATACACAACCACATTTGGAATAGAATTGAATATGAAAAGAAAAGGAAAGGATGTAGAAGAGAACAAAAAAAGTCAAAGGCCTCTACGTTTTGGATGATGGGTGAGAATTGGGGAAAATAGAGGATGAAGAATTGCAACTGACTTTCAATGAATTCATCACAAAAGGAAGAAAACGGAGAGCAACATAAGTACTCAAACCAAGATTAAACTTGTATAATTACAAAGCCAACTACCACAAGCTTTTCAAATTTTCTTACTTTAAAACTAGTTTTTGCTTTTTTTGGAAATGAAAAATTTATAAATTGTACATTGCAACATGATATTCTCTTGTACAAATTATGAAAATGGTATAATACACATTATACCATTATTCAAAAAAATGGTATAAATATGATCAATTAGAAATCCTTATACCTAACCAGCCAATATTTCAAGACCTACGAATAGGCCAAAATTATACCAGAATTGGACATTGGCTAGTGAGGCATAGGATCTATGAATTAACCAAAATTATACCAGTATTGTACCATAATCAAAAAATGTTATATGTATCTTACAATTAATAAACCTTGCATTGAACAGAGCTATTATGTCCATTTTTTAGATGATTTAAATTCCTATTGACTATTACAATTTACCATGCAGAGGGAAAAATCCATGGTTCATAGTTGAAAACAATATAATCAAACCTGCTTTAGAGTGCAACTATGCGAAGATTGATAGCAAAAAATTCTTTTGTGAATTACATCATGAAGGATAATTCCTCGAAACAAATGTAAGAAATCTATACCCTTAGACACAATTACCATAAGTATTGTGAAACTTGTTATAAATTGATTATGGTATCATTTGGCATGAAAGTATTTGCAAAACGATGTTTGTGGTTTCAAAAAGTTAACAAAAAGATGATTGTCAAGTTTTAAGCTGAAGATTTTCAAAAGTTAAAGAAAGTTACCTCATGAAAAGGGGTAGTATTCTTATACATTTTTACTTGAAAAATTTGTACCTTAGTTGATGATAAAAATTCGTATAATACACCTTAAAAATAAAAATTTAGAATCTTTTGAGAAGTATAATTATTTTCTTCATTTTCTAGCATATCGAAGTCATCATGTACTGCTAGACATGATGTATGCCCTAGAGGCAATTAGGGCAATATATCTTTATCAGCTATAATGTAAAAAAAATTTCGAATTATTATTAATAATAATCAAAGGCATCTTTGTTACTTATCAGTGCTTTATATTTATTGTATCTTGCTAGTATCATATATGTTTTAATATGTATATGTCCATTGATGAAACAAAGTTCATGACTAATTCATTGTGTAAAAGTGCAAGGACATAGTGGGACCTATGTGGAGTGAGAACTGCACATACGTGTTACTATGAATAGTCTAAATATCCCTAGTCATAGTTTCATTGAGATTAGACATCAATGGAGCAGATAGACTAACATGTGTAGGCTTACTCCTTGGATTAAATCCAATCAGACGATCTCACGAGCTGAAAGTGGTACCTTAAGTTAACACATGAATGTATTCGGGTAATACATTGGAGACCGCTAGAAGACAGTCACTCGGAAATAACTATATCCATGTATTGGTGTCATGTCTTATTGCAGTAGCAGTACAAGTATCCTCAGACTTGAGATACCGGTTACCTTATGTAGGAGTTGCTATACTTTGGGTCATACTTACTCATACCCTGGCGATCAGGAGGATACAGGGTGATTACGGGTATAGCGAGAATCACATGTTGGTAAGTAGTGTAGTCAAGATGGGATCCATCACTTCTGATATAGTAATATAATGGAGATGTACCTTAGGGCCCTTTATTGAATTGACACACTCATAAACCTTTGATCACAGTATACGATTGATGGAACGGGTTTCTAATTGATCAAGATACAAAATGGTTGAGTGGTGTTCTTCGTGAACAAGTCTAATTCCAGGATATCTTCGGCTATTACATGAGCTAACACTTAATCTGAGCTGAATAAATTGATGGTACTTAACCTGATGGAATGAGTGTATTGTATTGGTTACTAATGTAGAATCGGATCAAATCATAGGTACGTGACGTTCTAAGTATCAAATGATCATACACCTTTGCTAAAAAGCCCGTTTGATCTACTAGAGCTATCGGGTTCCATATTGGTTTGGAACACTGAGCCTAAAGGTTCCCCGGACGAGAAGCCAAGCTTAGGATAATCTCTAGCAGCTCTATACTTTGGGATCCTATGAGATCACACACTTTGGGTTTTTTATCGGACCATGTAAAGAACCTATAAGCTGGGTCTGTACCGAAAATACAAGTTGTGAAATTAGTGAGAAGAATTATTAATTATTTTAACCGAATTAATAATTAAAAGGAATAATGAAAAGATAGGGAAAAATAGTCAAAGTGAGCAAGGGAATTTTCCCGTTGCAAGTGGGCCTTGAAAAGAACACTGGTTGTTCGAGGTGGGGCCTGCCACTAGCACGGGGGCAAGCCTACGTGCAAGCGGGGTACAAGCATACAAAGTGCGCGGGCCGGAAGCCCATGCTTGCTGTTGATGAAGGAAGCCCATGGAACTCACAGACCATCCAACGGGTTACCCTACACGTGCTGCTGAACCGCCTTCATGGGATAGGATTTATCCTATCCCATGCAGAGTTAGAGGGGGAATCTAACACTCCCCCATTTTCCCTATAAATAGGCATTTATGCCTCTCATTATTCATACACACAAAAAAGCTTTGAGTTTATTCTCTCTGATTTCCACTCTCCTCTTCTTTTGTTATGTGAGATCCTCCATGAGTTTCTCTAAACAAATTGAAGAATTTTGTTATAAGGCTCTAAGTTTAAGTGAGCTTTCGAGTTTGGTTATCGGGATGATTTACGAGTAGTCTAGGAGCTGCTGTCAATCGACGGCTTCTATATCATCAAGGTTTTGGTTGGTGAAGATTTGTGTGGATCAAGTCATAGAGGCTCTCCTAGTTTGGAAGATTATGCTATCGAAATTGCTCAAAGGGAATGTTGCTACCGAAAGAGAGATCAAGCACGCATCAACTGGTAATTCTTTAAACTTTAGATGCTTGGTTTCTTTTATATGTTTTATAAACCTAAAAGCATCAACATAACTTTTTAACTTAGGTTATATAAATCATGGCATGCTTAGGAGATCATTAAGTTAATTTTAAGTTTTGAAATTCCACCTTGCAACCTTTGCATGTTCAATTACTATCTTGATTAACCAGTAGTGGTATCAAAGCCTACCTTATGCTATGCATGATTGATTATAATATGTTAAAATGTGATTTTTTATGAATGGATTAATGTATGCTATGCATGACTTAGGTTTCAATTCCTGTTATAGAAAATGATGTGAAAACTAGATTAACATTTTGCTCAAACTTAGTTTAGGAGATTATCATAAAAAATTAGTGTTGGTCCATAAACGTGCTCTTAACAACAGCAGAGGGGTGTGAATGCTTTAACTTGGTTACTTTTAAGATTTTCAAAAATATTCGCCAAGTTTAGTTTTTATATGCGTGCTGAGTGTGTGTTATGAATGCAATATAAAAATGTATAAACTGCTCAGCTTAGCTGGCACAGTTTATCTTCAATCTTTAGCTGAGTAAGGCTACTCAGTACAGATCAGATAACAAGTAAGTAAATAACTAAGAGAGAATGTGATAGATGAGCTGATCACTGCTAAAGCAAAGGCTTAAAGATAGAACGTTAACACCTGAGATTTATCCTGGTTCGGCCCCTAGCATACCTCTAGTCCTCGGATATCGTCTTCGAGCTTTAATCCACTACTGATTTGTTCCTTCAATAGGTGGAGAAGCCTTTACAGCAGGTAGACAAGATTACAGAAAGCACCCTCCTTTCTAACTACCACTCAACTCAGTTTGGGTACCCTTCCCAAACTGACACTCAGATTAAAACAGAAATGCAAACTAGATTCAACTTATAAAGCTGTACAATCCTTACAATGTTAATCTAAGTAAATCTCTCTATTACAAACAGATATGAACTTTGATGTTTACTGATTGATTGCGATGGAATTTCTTCGAAAGCTTGAGTAAATTTACTGCATTTTAGCTCTTAAGAAATTCGAGGTGATTTACCAAGTTTGAACGTCTGCTCCAATCTTCTATTTATACTTTGAAGCTCTATGAAGTAGCTGTTGCAAACTTTACGAGGTCGTTGATCTTCAATTTCTCATCTCTTCAAATCTTTTGAATCTTCTTGTTGGAGACAGATTCTATGACGTTTAGAGATATTTTAACGTCAAGGCTTGAAAAAATTTCATTCACAATTTCTTATTTGTCTTCAAGCAATCCGATTCATAGAGATACATGCGAGAATGCAACATGGAGTCTTCGAATTGGTTGACCTTGCTGGCGTTGATAGTGTCGTGTGGAAACACTTGAGACGTGGAGCATGACAGAGAATTCCCTTTACTTTGACTGTAATGAGGAATCCCCGACATTTCGTACTAACACTTTTTACGTTGTGAGGACCACTGTAAGCTTCATTAATTTCAGCGCTTTTTCTCCTGAAATGCAACTAAGGAATATTCTGTTCCTTCACAAATGATGTTAGTAGCACATGTGTCATAAAGTCTCTACATGTCAAAGAAAGTGCTTTTAATTAACTAAAAGCAGGACTCAGCAATAGCTGAGTGAAATAACTCTAAACTACGTAGTACTTAGCATAGACTTAGCTTTTCCTACTCTAAGCCATAACTTAATTAATTACACATCAAAATTGAGTTGTTTTCCCTTAAACAAACTCAAGTCAGCTTTATTAATTAGGAGTCTACTTAGTACTCAATTAATTTCATTAACTTAGACTGTTTGTTATTTCCAAAATTATTAAGTACTGTGAGGTACTATTAACTTAGATTGTACAATCTCCCCCATTTTGGACAGATATCAAACTAGGTAGTAGAAGAAGTTAATTTAATAAATAGTTCAGAGATATCAGAATACCTTTGAGCTCCCCCATACTGAGTGAGTCTTCTACAAGCGGCTCAGCTCCCCCATATTTAAAGGATTTCTTCTTTATTTTGGGACTTCGTCTTACATCAACTTATCTTCAAAGGTTTAGTCTCTAGTATGAGTTCCTGCATAACATCATTAGATACACAGTAGAAACATACACAATATAAAATGTTAAGAAGATCTTAACTTAAAGTAGGAACTTGTAATATTTATTAATATAAAAAAGTTGACTTAGTCAGTACATAATGTATGTCATGAGCTAAGATTACAAGCTAAGCCCTATTACAAGTTCTAAACTACACTGATCATGGCTTAAACTATTTCATGTGCATTTAAGAGGAAGAGCCAACAATCTTGTCTTGATTGGTCTTATATTGCTAGTGAGAATGATAAAGTGGATGTGGACGCGTTGGAAGATATCCCTTGTTGAGATTTGCAGTTCTGAGCGCTTCTTCAACTACCTTCTCCCCCTTTACTATCTGACCTTGCACAATTTGATCAAGGAAGACATTAAAGGCATCGAGAGCAGCTTGAAAGCTCTCTTTCTAGCTAATTATCTTCGGGGATATCTCTTGCTCCAGTTGCTCCTTGCCCTTGGCTGAGAGGATATCCTTGTCATCCAGCTCGCTAAGAAGAAGATGATGGCATCTAGAGAGATGAACTATCTCGTCCAAGCCTTGACTCGCAAACTTTTGAAAACATTGAAGAAGGCATCGAAAGTCCATTACTATCAGTGTAATCTTTAGCTAAGAGTCAATATCAAGGACTTTGGGCCAATGGATGTGATACACCTTGAAGTGTAATCGATGTCTTTAGCGTCCAGTTCTCCCATCTTCAACAGAGATTCCCTATTCTTCTACAAATCTTCCACTTTGGATTTTATGACATTAACACTAGTACAAAAATGGTCAATAGGGTCGCACTATTAAGGTCATTTATGACCAGAACCGTCTGTAAAAATGTTTAAAGAACGCGGAGCAACATAATAACATGAGTAATGCGGACGGTTGTTAATTTAAACCCTCTGTAAAAGTCATTTTGATCAATACGGACGGTTATAATAAAATAACCGTCCGTATTACTTTAGTTATGCGGACTGTTATTAGATTATAAC